>JBBHDX010000510.1:0-29494 GCA_039519145.1 Kokia cookei
TGTTATACTTCGAGTCAATGTAGAATCCCACGCTCACCGTAGCCAACATACCTGCACTAAGCAGAATCGGGCACGAGAAAGGAACGACGGTGGTCGTGGACAACACGTTCGCCCCCATGGTTCTTTCTCCGGCTCGGCTGGGTGCTGATGTAGTTCTCCATAGTATCTCCAAATTCATCAGCGGTGGGGCCGACGTTATCGCAGGTTTGTTTGTCGTTTGTTTCTCTTATCCGTACACGTGTCGAACACAAATCTCCACTGTTTTGTTTAGGGAGTCGTGTCATCAATCACGTGGGATCCCGTGATTGATTAAGTTAATATTCAAAGCCAAATTTTAGCCTACCTATCTCGTCAAAACCAGTCAAGGCGATAATATTATGCAAAACAGTTTTTTTTTTAGGTAAAATTTATTATTAGATTTAATTTATAAATTAATTTAGCATAATTTGATGTTTATCGTTTAGTCTAAATAGTCAAGATTAAAATACTGATTGAACATGTAAATATTTATGCTACATGATAAGTGGAAGGGATTTGTTTGGAAGAAAAAAATCCATGTCTATAATTAATTTGTAGAAATTAAGGAAAGAACAAGAGTATAGGGAATAATCGTATGGATTTTAGGATTAAGTTTTGAGGTTACTAAAATTTTAGGAGTTTAAATTTTCTTTTTGAAAAAATTTGGGATCTAATTGAAATTTTTAAAATATTTATGAGATTAATACTTAATTAAAATTTTCAAATCTTTTTTTAAATTGGGGTCCAACTAAAATTATTTAAATAATTCAAGGAAAATAGGCCCTTGGCACCATTGTACTCTTGTGTATATACTTATGACATAAAGGGATAAGTCTCGTTTCCTAGCTAGCTTTTATGGGTGATAGGATCATCCATTTCATCAACATGCATGTGAATGAGGTGTGCGTTTCCATCCTCTTTTCTTGTCCTTATCATGGATAAGCTTTCATGTGATGTCTTTTGTCTTGTGTTTCTGTTCTGATAAATTGTTTTGTTCTTTTCAGGACGTTTTTAGTTGAAAAGTAGAAGTCTTTTGTTTTAGTTTATTAAGATGTAGTTACGGTAAATTTCAGGTGCTGTTTGCGGCCCTGCAAGCCTGGTGAACTCAATGATGGATCTTCATCAAGGTGCGTTGATGCTTCTAGGCCCAACCATGAACGCCAAAGTTGCCTTCGAACTCTCCGAGAGGATTCCTCACTTGGGCCTGAGAATGAAGGAGCATTGCCGAAGAGCCATGGAATATGCCATTCGAATGAAGAAATTGGGGTTCAAGGTCGTATACCCAGGCCTCGAGGATCACCCACAGCACGAGCTATTGAAGTCCATGGCCAACATGGAATATGGGTATGGTGGGCTTCTTTGTGTTGACATGGAAACCGAAGAAAGAGCCAACAGGCTGATGCACCACCTCCAAAACTATACCCAGTTTGGGTTCATGGCGGTTAGCTTGGGTTACTACGAGACTCTCATGTCTTGTTCCGGCAGTAGCACCAGCAGTGAAATGAATGCGGAAGAGAAGGAACTTGCCGGCATTTCGCCGGGGCTGGTGAGGATGTCCATCGGATACATCGGAACACTAGAGCAGAAGTGGAGCCAATTAGAAAAGGCACTGTTTAGGATGCAAGATGGCACCTTGTTGAATAAAAACTAATGTTTGCCTTTGGTGTATTAAAGTTTTGTTTATGCTGTTTCAGTTGAACTGGAGCGTCTGCATAAATATAATGCTTTTTTCTTTTAAAATCTTCAAGCAATGAAAGAAGGCTTGGGGCTAACATAAACTATTTAACTCAATATATAGCCCCTCGAAAAGCTTTATACGCAGACAACAGTTGTGGCCCTTACAATGTTTTGGGTTTGGGCTTGAAACAAATGGAAATGAAGCTGATGGGATGCTTCATACAAACATAGCAGGGTCCAGATTTTAATCTGATGAAGCAGCACATTGTATGCTATCTATGATTAGAAATGACAGTGTACGACAACAAATGGGTTAAATGCCAAGTTTATTTCTAAAGACTTTTTTTTATGTAAACAAGGTGCTCTTTAATTTTCCTCTAATAAAAATATTTAATTACAATAATCATTTTTAGACCGTGATTCAAGTTTGAATTTATGTGTAAATTTTAAAATGCTATAACTGAATTATTAAAATATTAATATTATAACCACCTTTTTTATTCATAAGCTTAATATTAGTTTGCGTGTCAAGTGTCAGCTCAAATTTGACATAGAGTATATTTAAAATATTTGTAATAAATTTTAAATATGCATGTACCTATTTTCACGGACCGCGCACCGAGGCCCGAGACCAGCACACATCAAACTGCCCAAGAAGAATTCCACAACATTTTGGGCCTCTCACCACCCATCCGAATTAGCCCAACACTTGGGATTGAAGAGCCTTTCAAAGCAGATATGGCAAGTGGTGCATAATTAGGAATATTCCTTTTTGATTCTTTCCATATCCTTTGTAAACTCTTATCATTGTATCTCAACCGTCGATGTAATCTAATCTTAACCGTTGGATGTAGGGGGCTTCAACTATAAATAGAGGCTTACCCCCACCTCATTTACACACTTAACTTTTGAGGAATACACAGAGTATTCACTCAAATTTCTTCCTTGTCTTTTGTTTTGCCTTTTTCTTTCAGAGTTCTTTTGCTTCCGCTAGGATCTAAGCACTTTAGCTTTGATCAAGTTCCAGGCTTACTTAGGCGTTGTTTGATCGAGAAGCGTCTAAGGCCGCACGCTCCAAGATGCAAGTTTTAGGGACGTGACAAGTGGTATCCGAGCCTGTTCGAGTGAGAGAAATGGCACCACAAAACTTAAACGAGGTTCCAGCAGTTGAACGAGAGACCCGTGCTACTGTTGAGAAGAAGAAGAGAAAGAGTTCCAGGGACATCATTTCAGCCTTGGAGAGGAGGGTCGCTAGACTTGAAGATTCCGTGAAGGAAGTCAATGAGGCCCAAGAAGAGACAGAATCGTACTTTGAGAGAGTGGGTTCTCTTAAAGAGAAGTCATGATTGCGGTTCAAGGACTTCTCGACGACATGTATGAGAAGTTAGACCAACGAGACAATTCCCTTAAAGTAGTAGGGGAAGCTACCAAAGCCGAGTTGGTGGACGAGATCAAGGACCTCCGAAGTGAGCTTGCAATTTACAAGAAAGCCGTAAGGAATGGTATGATGTCAGAAACAGCGACACCCACACCTAGGATCGATGTCCCAAAGACAAATATGTATGCAGGGACACGATTAGCCCAAGATGTTGAGAATTTCATTCGGGCCATGGAGCAGCACTTCAGAGCCATGGGGGTCAAGGACGAAGCAACAAAGGTAAACACTACTTCTGTCTATTTGATTGATATCGCTCTTTTATGGTGGCGATATAGGTGTTCCGAGAAGGAAAATGGAGAAGTTCTCATTACAACATGGAGTGAGTTCCAATCCGAGATCAAGGAACAGTTCTATCCCAAAAATGCGTAACTAGAAGCCTGAGCAAAGTTGCGACAACTCAAACATACTAGCTCAATTCAAGACTATGTGAAGCAATTCACCGAGCTGAAGCTTCAAATCCTAAAGTTGGGCGAGGAATAATGATTTTTTTCCTTCATGGATGGACTCCAACGATGGGCCAAAATGGAGTTGAAGCGTATGGGGGTCCAAGAGCTTTCTAAAGCTTTGTCCGCAATTGAGTCCATTATCGAGTTCGAGATCAAAAGGTCCGAGTCTACTAAACCAAAGTTAAAATCCAAAGGCAATGGTGTGGGAGACAATGAAAGACCATCCAAGAAGGGGTCTGAGAAGTCGACAGGTAGTAATATCAAGTTTCGCAAGCCTTGAGAGAAGAACAACGAGCCTTTCAAGTGCTACAATTGTGGAAGAAAGCACTTGGCGAGGAACTGTCCTCAAAATGAGAAAGCCGCTGCCATCCAAGGGAAGGATGCTGAAGAGAAGGAGAATCTTAAGCTTAACTTCATCATTAGCTCCATGGAGGTTAAGAAGGGTCATAAGAAGAAAGGACTGATGTTCGTCGACATCACCGTGCTAGGCCAAAAGATGAGTGCACTAGAGGACACCGGTGCTTCAGAATTATTCTTGTTCGAATGGGCTGTCAAGAGACTTGACCTTCGTGTTGAGAAGGCAAGTGGGTTTATTAAAACCATCAATTCCAAAGAGGCTCTGATTGCGGGGGTGGCAAAAGGAGTCATGCTAAACCTTGGAGGTTGGATCGGTAAGGAAAATATCAAGATAATCCCTCTAGATGACTTTAATTTCGTGATTGGACTTTCCTTCCTTGACCGGGTTAATGCATTCCCTATTCTTTTACTGATTGTTTGTGCATTTTAGATCCGAAACATAAATATATTGTTCCGACAACACGAAAGGCTGAAGTTAAAGCCAAGATGCTATCAGCCATCCAGCTTAGCAAGGGGGTACGCAAGGAGGAACCAACTTACTTAGCTGCGTTAATTATTGAGCAACCTACCAAGTTCGTTGAGGTCCTAAAAGAGGTGGGACAAGTGTTGGAAGAATTCAAAGATGTAATGCCTACCGAGTTGCCCAAAAACCTGCCATCAAAGAGAGAGGTGGATTATAAGATTGAACTGGTACCGAATGCGGAGCCACCCACTAGAGTCCCTTACTGAATGGCTCCGTCCGAGTTAGAGGAGTTGCGCAAACAGTTGAAGGAACTCCTAGATGTGGGTTATATCCGATCGTTTAAGGTACTCTATGGTGTATCGGTACTCTTTCAGAAGAAGCATGATGGGACGCTTCGAATATGTATCGACTATCGAGCTTTGAACAAGCTCACTGTGAAGAACAAATACCCGATCCTGCTCATTGTCAACTTGTTCGATCAACTTGGTAGTACAAGGTGGTTCACCGAGTTGGATTTGAGGTATGAATATTATCAAGTTCGAATAGCCGAAAGAGATGAACCAAAGACTGCCTGTGTGACGTGCTATGGTTCGTATGAATTCTCAGTGATGCCCTTCGGTCTCACGAACGCTCCCGTCACTTTTTGCACTCTCATGAACAAGGTATTACAACCCTTTCTTGATCAATTTGTTGTTGTCTACCTTGACGATATTGTGATTTATAGCAAGACACTTGAGGAGCATTTAGGGCATTTGAGAAAGGTGTTCAAAGTCTTGCGAGAGAACGAGCTCTACGTCAAAGAAGAGAAGTGCTCGTTTGCCCCACAGGAGGTCCCTTTCTTAGGCAACATTATGGGAGGTGGCAAGATTCGAATGGATGGGGCCAAAGTCCGAGCCATTGAAGATTGGGAGCCACCAACCAAGGTGACAGAGTTGAGATCCTTCTTGGGGCTAGCCAATTATTATCGAAGGTTCGTCAAATGTTACTCTAAAATAGTCGCACCCTTGACCGAGTTACTAAAGAAGAACAAGGCGTCGGATTGGAGTATCGATTGCCAACAAGCCTTTGCAGATTTGAAGAAAGCCATGGTGAGTGAACCAGTGTTGGTGTTGTCAGATTACACCAAGCCTTTCAAGATCTACATCGATACGTCCGATGTTGCCATTTGTGGAGTTCTTATGTAAGAGGGACATCTGGTTGCTTTTGAAAGTCGAAAGCTGAATGAGACCGAGAGGAGGTACACGGTTCATGAGAAGGAAATGACTGCAGTAGTGCACTGCTTGGGACCTTGGCGACACCACATACTTGGGTCCAGGTTCGTGGTATACACAGACAATGTTACCAATAGTTATTTTCTAAACCAAAAGAAGTTGTCTCCAAAGCAGGTTCGATAGGAGAAATTCATTGTAGAATTTAATTTTTCCATGGAGTACAAACTAGGAAAGGTGAATTCCGTTGTCGATGCCCTAAGTCGAAGGTATAACATGGAGTTTGTTAGCTTGCACAGGTACAACATGGAGTTTGTTAGCTTGCACTTGCCCAATAGTTATTTTTCAACGGCCAAAATGCTCATTGACTATGCCAAAGAAGGGAGAACCATAAAGTTTTGGCTCGAAGGGGACTAGCTATATGCTTAAGGACATTACCTCTATGTGCCTCAGTTTGAAGAATTACGCAAGGGGCTCATGAGGGAATGCCATGATTTCAAGTGGGCGAGACATCCGGGGATGAACTGAACATTGATAATGATTGCAGAAAACTATTACTGGCTGCGCATGAGCAGAGATGTTAAAGTCTGTGTGAAGACTTGTCTTGTGTGCCAACAAGACAAGATAGAGATGAAGAAATCGATGAGACTGTTGCAGCCATTGCCCATACCCGAGCAACCATAGGAAAGTGTTTCCATGGACTTTATTATCAGTTTACCCAACACTGACGGCTTGTCAAGTATTATGGTTGTTGTTGACAGGTTTTTGAAGTCTGGGACGTTTATTCTAACGTCCAAGGTGTGTCCAGTCAAGGAGGCAGCTCGTATTTTCCTCAAACACGTAGTCAAATATTAGGGAGTGCCAAAGACAATTATCAATAATCGGGACACACGATTCACGGGAAGATTCTGGACAGATTTATTCAAGCTCATGGGATCAAGCTTGAACTTTTCAACAAGTATTCATCCCTAAATCGACGTGCAAACTGAACGAGTGAATGCACTATTAGAGATCTATTTGAGGCACTATGTGAGTGCAACATAGCGCGACTGGCCAAAACTATTGGATGTGGCTCAGTTTTCTTACAACTTGCAATGGAGTGAGGCCACAAACCAAAGTTCATTCGAGATCATGATCGGGCAACAACCGCTTACACCTAACACAGTTGTTACCAAGTATGAGGGGCTAAATCCAGCAGCACACAAGTTTGCCACGGAGTGGCAAGAGCATTACGACTTAGCTCGAGCTTGTTTACACAAGGCAGAGAAGCGACCCAAGAAGTGAGCAGATCGAAAGCGTAGGGACGTGAATTTCCAGGTTGGTGATCTAGTCCTTGCCAAATTGACAGGAATCTTGTGCAACCCAACCATGCACAAAGGGCTTGTACGAAGATACAAGGGTCCGTTTCGAGTTGTGAAGCGGGTAGGTACGATGGCATACAGATTGGAGTTGCCACCGACCATCCAAGCTCATCCAGTGTTTCATGTTGGCTTACTCAAGCCTTACCATCAAGATGAGTCAGAACCGGATCGAGGCAAATCACACCAAGCGTCAGTTGGAGTGAAGATCTCATATGAAAATGAGGTTCGAGAGATCCAAGCAGAGAGAGTTATTCGACGACCAGGTTACCGGCCAAGGCACGAATATTTCGTTCAGTGGAAGGGACTTCCTGACAGAGAGGGTAGTTGGGAACTAGCCGAGGGCCTATAGCAATTTAAAGACCAAGTGGACAGATACCATGCTAGCCGAGTGACGAGGGCGTCATCAGATTCACTGGGGGAGAATGTCACGGACCGCATATCGAGGCCCGAGACCAACACACATCAAGCTGCCCAAGAAACACTCCACAGCATTTTGGGCCTCTCACCACCCATTCGAATTAGCCCAACACTTGGGATTGAAGAGCCTTTCAAAGCAGATGGCAAGTGGTACATAATCAAAGATATAGTTGAAATCCTCAATCCAGAGAACAATAATCAGACGGGAAGAACTTACGACAGTTGCATAAATCGACAGCCCCATGTTACTAAATCTATGGCTCTCAACAGTACGTCTTCAAACCCAAAATAAACTAGCGACAAATTAAGAACAAACCTAAATAATACGAAGTTGAATTATAACATTTTAAAGTTTGATCGTAATTTAAAAATATAGGCAAAAATTAGCACTAATAAAACCATATCGTATAAATTTATACTTATATAGTGTTTTTCCATCATGATTTAAGTATAATAATTTCCAAAGGGATCACCATTAACAATCCTCCATCTTTCAAAGGCTGATTGCCTGGAAAATTGACTACAAATTTAACCACGCAAAACACTTTCCACACTCTAATTATAGACCTAAAAAGATTGGTAAGTAGGTAGGTAATTAGGGGTTATATATAAATTTGGAACCTAGAACATCATAAACCCTACTTATATCCCAACAAATAGCCCTGCCGGTTATACCACCAACACCGATATTTTTTGGTTAATTAAGAAATAAGGTTGAAAGCAATGTCCAGCAAATTTTCTACTAATAAAGTGCCCAGGATTTTGCATCATTAATCATTATTCAGCAAAAAAGCTTGTGTTGAATGCTCCATTTAAACCTTAGTCGGTTGGCTATGGCTTTTTCAGTGCGCATGATTACCCACAAACCCCGAATATTGCCCAGGTCAATCGCACTGTTTGTATAATTTATTTAACCATCGTTTCATATTTTTATGGATGTCTGGCTCAAGCAGGATTTGGAGTTGATTGGGTTTATAAAAATATATATATATACTGAATGGATAAAATATATATCATGGTGATAATCTAATGGCAGACCATAGCTTTAAATTCTTCCAAAATAGGTAGTAAAAATCATAATTAGTTTGCGAAACAAGGACGCAAGCAAGCATCTAGGCTTTTACAACAACATACTCTCATTTCATCACCATTCATAACCATATATACCAAATTGGATGGTATGAGATAATCTGAACAAATGGAGACTTTTAAAAAAAAAAAAAAACCTCATAATAATAGTAATAATATTTCATAAACAGAGTTAATATAATTAATTTTAAGAAAAATATGATCTTAAAAAGGAATGAACATGGTGTGAGCAAAAACAATAAAAAAAGAGGACGAATGATGGGACTTAGTAAGTAGTAGAAAAGACAACAAAGTATGAGCCATACATATGGCAGCATTCGACATTATTCAGCTCAATAGTGTTCATTTTGTCACTATTTAGGTACATTAACAATAATTTCTACATGCGTATTTATATATTTGCACGTAACACAATGCTACCCCACATAAATCATGATTGGATACATGTGTACTAGGGTCTCATTTTGCAACCACAACCAGGCAGCGGAATAACGACGAATCAAATCAATCAAAAGATTTTCATGCATGGGAATGGCCCTTATGGCAGAGACACCAGCATGTGTCAATTATAAATCAGTGTGTGTCCCGTAAGAATTTGCTATATGGATTTGTCAGTGTGTGTTTGTGAGAACAAACGGTGAGAATAAATGCAAAAATAAAGATAGTTGTTTGTGCAATTCGATATCAAATTTACATCTGCGAGGCTTGTTCATATGACGCTGACAAATTATAATAATTCAAATGTTTTTGTATTAACAAAATGTTACTAAACTCGAACAATCATATGCGCCACAACATATGGAAATAGCGATTAAATCCTTTTCCTGATTTGTAATATGTAAAATTGAAGGTTAATATATAATTTAGCTCTTCAACTGTATTTCGTCACCCTTAACGGCTTTTGCATGAAAAGTAATACGTATAAACAAGCTTTGGTTCTTTGATTATGTAAGGTGTACACATAAATTACAAGTCTAACATTGACGTGAAAAATTGGAGTTTGAAAAGAGTAAACTCTCTAGATTTCTTGATTAAAAAAAATTTATACCGATTCTTCTCTCTGAGGTTTGAACCAGGGGCGGATTTAGGGGGGTTTGGTAGGGCCCCGGCCCCCTTAAAATGGGATTTTTATTTTTTTTACTCTTTAAATTTTTAAAAATTTTAAATTATTGAAGGTAAAATTACACTTTGCCCCTTACAACTGATAAAAATTTGATTTAATTCTTTAAATATTATAAAGGCAATAGACAATTTCATTTCAGCTCCCTAAAAATTTTTCCTGGCTTCGCCCCGGGTTTGAACCAAAGGGTGTCTACACTTTTATCTTGAAAAGATGCATTTTACTTCAAGTGTCGTAACGACTTGTTCTTAAATTAATGATGTCTGCTTCAAAGATCGTCGAGAAACAACTAACAAATATTTTCGCCAAAACATTTTCAAGAACAAGACTCTAACCATTCAAAAAAAACTTTGAGAGTCAAACAATATTACTTTAAAGGGGAGTATGTGTTATTAAATTTATATTTAATTGATGACTAGAATGGATGAAATTAGAATATTTAGTAGTCACTTGACAAGAATGTATGTATAGCATATCAAAGAGTCACATATTTATGACTTGACTATAATTAATGAATATATAGAATCTAAAAGTCACTTGGGTTCTAAATTATAACCCCATTAAGCTAAAGTAATTCAATAATTTCATCTTTCATGTTCTTCACTTCTTCATCTTTAGTTTATTTTCGGTATTATAAAATGATGTATAGTTTAAGAGTTAAATCGTATATTAACCTTAGACTTTTATAAATAAAAAAGTTTAGTTCAGCTAAAAAAATGATAATGGCTTACTTGAACAAAGTATGTTGATTTATAAGTGTTTTTTTTTAATATACTAGCCATAACTGTATGTATTTTTAATATGGTTTTAACCCACTCAATCCAACCTAGTATTCCTCTTGCAAGAAGGGCTCTTCTGCATCGAAGTTTCTTTTTTTATCACATAGGGAAAATGCCAGAGAAAGCCCCAACTGAAGCTCACCCCTTGATCGAGGTAGGTTTAGGGTTTGAAACAAGTGGATTAAGACTTGACAAGAAATGGGTGCTAACGTAGCAGACAGGGAAGATCACAATCAATGTCTGGGGGCGGACAATAGACAAGAGATGTTTAATGTGAAACTGCTTTTTCTGGCAAAGTACCAATAGTGGCTTTCAATCCATGTGCATTTCATGTTCCATCCACTGCTTGGCTCATATGCGATAAACCTTACTGAAGGGGTAGAGAGCATCGGCAATGTCCCCCAACCCCGTGTTTAGATGACGAAACAACCCTCTCAGACAAAAAGGCAGTCTCGTTTCTCATTTAAAATGATAGCAATTGTTCGTAGTTGCATAAAAAACCCTGCCCAAAGTGAAAAGGAAATCCTCTCTAGCTTTTCTTTTTTCTTTTTTTTTTTTTATGAAAAATTCTTCGTAACAGACATATTTTCGATAATTATTCGCAATCAATTGCAAAGAATGTCATCATTATTTAATTCAAACCTCAGTGATTGAGCTGGAAAAGCTTAAAAACTTTTTTAGTTATGAAGTGTGATGATTTTCTTTATAATTGGCAGCCTACAGTACAGAAGTACAAATTAAAAAAAAAAAAGAAAAAAAGAGGAATGTCCTTTTGTGACACTGATTTTGTCGCCATATATTATCATACTTGCATCTTGAAATGCACATTATTGTCCACTTTCTCTTCTACTTGGAGTTCCCATAGACGGTTTACAAAGAAAAATTGAATAGCAACAAGAAAACCATAAAGTGAAATCGTGATGTCTGCAACAAAATCCATAGCCCACTGCTATACATATATTATTTCATATAATGAAATTTTATGAGCTGGCAAAAATATCAAAACCATATTGCAGTCAAATAGTTACAATTTACAAACTGCTAGCACTAGCTAGCTTATTGCTAGAGTAGTTATATACATAAGGAGCGAGCAATACCGTAGTTTAAGATACAAAACACTGCTATTTTTAAGTATATATTTTTTTAAAGTCCAGCATAACTAACAGGTGGCTAATTTAGGATAATGGCGTTTGCTGAGATTTTGAGGTGATGGCCCCGTTTTCATGATTATTTTATCTGCGCCTAGGTTGCACTTTGACCTTGAGTGGGTTTGCCATTTCGCAGGAGAGCTTAAGGACTTCGCTGAGATCAACTGGATTATCATCTGATGCCACCCACGTGAACTCATGCAATAAGGTGCCGACCCAAAAGGTAACAGTGGCTAAACCCAGTGTCTTTCCAGGGCAGCTCCTACGGCCAGATCCGAATGGGGATAGCCTGAGGTCAGACCCCAACACCGAGAACTCCACATCAGCACTCTCCTTGGACACGAATCTCTCTGGCTTGAACTTAAGTGGGTCCACCCAAAAATCTGGGTCCCTAGTGATGGCCCACATGTTAACCATGGCTGTTGTCCCAGCAGGCACGTGATATCCATCGACAGTAGTGTCTGTGATTGCTAAACGGGCCCACGATAGAAGTGGACCAGGCGGGTGTAGCCTGAGGACCTCCTTCACCACCGCCGGCAGGTAAACCATCGACTGAATGTCTGATTCCATCAACGGCCGTGATTTCCCAACGACTTGATCAAGTTCGGCCTGGACCCTTGATTGGATTTCAGGGTGAAGCACCATTCTCGCTAGTATCCACTCTATTAAAACCGCCACAGTATCGGTTCCTCTAAATATCATCTCCTATAGCATGATTAGAAAAAGGAAAAGCAATCAACTTTTTTTAATGAATCAAAGGGAATATTGGTACGTTTGGTTGTGCTAACAAGTCCTTGCGAAAGCTAAGAAAATTTATAGTATATTTTAGGAATCTAATCAACAAATTGATCCTCCAAATCATTATCAAGATTCCACCTTTGATTCTTTGCTTCATGCAAGAGAAAACACATATCATGCATATTAAAATGAAAGGAATTGCTTGCTTACCCAAAGAACAGCAATCATATCGTTGTCCGAGAGTCTATCAGGTCCATTGAGAGAAAGTAAAACGTCGACAAAATCAGGGGTTCTTGTTCCTGTTTTGAGTTTATGTTCCTGAATGATTTTGTTCACGAACTTGTTCACTCTGGGGACAAGTTCCGAGCATCGATGCCGGATATTTTGAATGTCTAAACAAGCAAGCCATGGAAGATGATCGGACCAATTGAGATATCCGAGTAGGTCGTAACCTTCTTCGACGAGTTGGGCGAGCTCTTCAGTTTCAGTATTTGACGATCCCAGTTGATATTTAGTGCCGAACACCGAGCACATCATGTTGTTAAGAGAAGCTTTCTTGAGCATATTGCGGACGGTGAACTCCCCACGACGACATGCAATTATAGACACCATTTGAGAAGCGATATCCAACCTCTGTGCCTCGGTGGAGCTAATTTGTTTAGGGCAGAACAGATGCGTAGCAGCGATTCTTCTCAGTGTTCGCCAGTAAACCCCATAAGGAGCGAAACCAATCGCTCTGTTGAACATTAAACTATAAGCAGACTCTTTCACTGGACGATCAGCGAAAACAGAACTGTTAAGAATCTCTTTGGCTACATCAGGGTTGCATGTAATGATAACCGGAGTATCACCCAAGCTAAACGCCATGAGCCGCTTAGCACCAAAACTGTTGGCTGCAGTTGAAAGCTTACGGTGAGCCAAGTTAACCATGAGATTCATGCTTCCAACAATTGGAAACCCTCGTGGTCCTGGAATGGTGTTTTTGGGTTTTGAGGCAGCTCTTTTGGTCAGCCAATTATACTTACCCCAAGCAGGGCCTCCAGGGAAAAACCAGAAGCACAAGGTGATGGCCAACCAAGCCATGCACAGAAAAAGAAGAAGCAAAATGGAACTTTGGGTGGAAAAAGATTTGCATTTGGATGCAAGAAACAAAACCCAGAAGCAATCAGAGTGTGTTTCCATGGAGAAGGAAATTTTTGTTTGATGTTTGTTTCTAATCAGTAGTGGTTTCCGTTTTTGGGTTAAATCAAGAAATGGGATGTTTGGCTTATATAGAGATTTGAAGTATTATGAAATGTTTATACGTACATAAATAATTGATCTTTTAATATAATAAAAAAATCATCTTACTTTATAAATTATTTTCCAAAATAACTGAATAATTTTGTTATTTGTTATACATCATAAAAAAAATTTAAGACAAAATTCAATTAAATCATCTAAAAAGTAATTACGCATCGTTATAGTTGTACGTAGCATTCACATAAAAGTAACGGTTAAAGAGGGCGTTATATTATAAGCATTTATAACGGAAATAAACAAAATCAAAAGTTAAAATCAAGGTGCGCCGCCACTACCATAACGGAAATTAAGATTCGAGGGGTTCATGCCCACGCTCATTGAACAATATAGGCCAATAGGGCCATAGCCATAAGCCAAGTTGCGCTAATTTAAATTTTATAAAATACCAAATACCAATCATGCCCCTACTTCACTGGTCAATTTTGTGTGAATTTCAAATTAATTCAATTTTTTTCTTTTATCATGTAATTGTTTATTAGATTTTTAGGATAAATTTGTACAAATGGTCACCTAATTATGTCTCTGTTCATGTTTTAGTCACCCAATTTTAAAAATTTTCAATTTAGGCACTAACATTTGAATTTGTTCTTATTTTGGTCATCCGTCGTTGAATTGATAACGGAAAGCCTTTTTCTATCTGGTATAATAACATATTTAGTTCTCAATATTTACATATTCTATCAATTCGATCCTAATTCTAAATAATTCAATAAATTTAATCTTCACGTTTACGAAATCTATCGATTTGATCCTCGAGCTTCCTAACAAAAGCTTTCAAGTTTTAGAATAAAAGCGTTACATATCTATAAATTTTTATAACCCAAAAAAGAAAAAAAAATTCTCTCAACTAACAAGTTTCGAACCAATTCTTGATACCAATGAGTTTATTTTGAAACTTTATTTATTTTTCATTAGTTTTTTTTTAAATATAATATTTTATAACCTTTTGATTGATAAAATTTGACTCAATAAAAAGAAAAATCTAAAACACTTTAGATTTACTCGTATTGTTAATAGTATGATATTTCTTTCAAGGTACATAAAATAATCCTTGAACTTGAAAATTAAATCTAGAGTTAAAAAATAAAGCTTTGAAAAATCCAGTTGTTCAATCAATAATAAAAAACAATCATGAATACTTAATTTTTCAAAAGAACAAAATGTGAAAGAGTTAATTAAATTTTATTTTTAATTTTTAAATCCACAATAAACAATACTTATCACTAATAATTTGATTTAGTATTAAATTATTTTACTAAATTAATTAAAAACTAAAATTATGCTAGTCAATGTGAATGTTTTTTACAAATATTAAAATATTTATATAATTTTATTATATATTATATTTTTAAAATTTGTATTTTCTATTATTTTTTAATGGCATGTAGTTAATTTCTAACACTAACTTCTTAAAATATAAACAAAAAGGGTTATATGTCAAATTGAATAGTTTCAACCATGAATAAAACAATTAATAGATGTGGAATGCCTCTATTTTAGAAGTTGAAAGCTTTGGTTGGAAAATTTGACGATCAAATTTATAGAATTTGTAAATGTGAAGTGTTAAATTTATTGAATTATTTAGAATTAGGATCAAAATGATAGAATATGTAAGTATTAAGGACTAAATATGTTATTATACCAGTTGGAAAAAGGCTTTCCGTTAACAATTTAGCGGCGGGTGACCAAAACAGGAACGAATTAAAACGTTAGTGCCTAAATTAAAAAAAATTAAAGTTGGGTGACCAAAACAAAAACATAAACATAGTTGGATGACCATTTATAGAGTTTACCCATTTTTAACGTATAGGTACAAAATATCTCATATTTAAATTTATTTTAATATAATAAAATAAGAGCAAGAAAAGCATTATTTGAACTGAGCTAAATTCTATAATGAATTTGTCAAGAAAATCATATCTAATTTATTATATTATATATTTTTTTTTTCAGTTTGATAAATCATTAAAACAATTAGAAATGGTATTTTCATTAGCATTTAATAGATGGAAATTGATTCAATTTAGGCCGTTTATTTCAGCATAGTAACCTGTTATGTGGCATTAAACATTTCTTTCCAACCACATTATTTCAAAACATTTACTCCATCAACAATGTATAAAAATTTATACAAAAATCTCAATATATAAAAATTTTCGAAATTTATTAATATATTATATATCAATTATAATTTAATTCTTTAACTATAAAATAATATAATACAATATCTTAACAAAGATTAATGTAAAGTGGACTATTGGAGATTCATTTTTTAATGGTAATTTCAATACGATCCTGATCCGTTTTTTATAATCCAAAAGATTCAATTGTTTGATCCGAACCAATCCAATATTTAAGGAGAGTTGCTTTAAACGGATTGAACTTCAAAGTTGGGCTTGCATATACCCAAAACATCAGTATCATTCAAAAGCTCAAATATTTTGTTTCAATAACTTGACAACATTAAATATGACTACTTCCAATTGACAATTAATCGATCACTTAAAAAACTTACCTCAATAAATATGATTCATAATTATTGTAGAGTACACTAAATTGAATGAATGGAGAAATATGATGACTAAATCACAATTTTACCAAATTAAGTGATAATTCAATGAAGGAATTGTAGAGAATGTTGAGGGGTAAAATAGTCATTTACCAATTAGGATAATTATGAATATTGGTGTTGGATTTTGATTGGTTAAGATTATTTTAAAAATTACTTTATTTTAGATATTTTACTAATTAATTAAATGTTAAGAAAATATGATGGAAATTTCTCCATCTTTAAAGCATTGTTGTCCATCATTTTTTATGAACGGAAAGTTTTGCTTTTTTTGCAATTGGTCCTTTCAATCAAAATTCGTCTTTTTTACCTAGAAATCAAAAGAGTCTCCACAACCACCAAGAGGGAGAAATGATAAGAAGCCCATGGTGAACATGAATATCAATTTGGAGGAAAGAGAAGATCAAGATAAGGCTTGATATCAAGCGAACAAGGTAAGAAATTCAAGTATTTATAGAATTCATGTTTGATTAAAGTAGTGACAAGAGAATGTGATTTTAGTGTGACTTTTGATTATGAATTTGATGTGCTCATGAAGTAGAAAAATAGAAGAAATGATGGAAGTGTTGGAAACAAAGTGAAGGTGATGACATAAATGAAGAAAGAAAAGAATTAAGGTAAAGATAGTGAAATTCTAGTAAAAGAGAGGTAAGTACACCAAGAATCTTACCTTACCAAATTAGAATTTATGTGTGAATTATATTCTAATTGTTATATTAGTGTTCTTAAGATTTAATTACACATATGTATAGGGAAATGTTAATTTATTTTGAAATTCTTGTAGAAAGAGGTGAGTTTATGAAATTAACTTCAACAACAAATTGAATAAACTGTGTAGTGAAATCATAGTAAAAAAGGACTAAATTGAAAAGTATACAAAAGTTTAAGTGTGAAATAAAATATTATGATAAAAACTTAGGTGAAGTATTAAGTGTTAGTGAATTAATTACAAAGTGATATTTAAGTGAATTTCTAGTGATACCCAAATTTCATATTGAAAAGGACCAACCTGTAAAATATACAAAAGTGGCTAAATGTACCAAGATTTTGAAATAACATATTCAAGTGTAGTGATATATAGAAGTGAAGTGAATACTAAGTGAGAAGATGGTAATTAATGAAAATATATGCTAGTAGGGACTAAATAAAAAAGATTGTAAAATAAGTGAAGTGAAATTTATGCAAAAAAAGACTAAATATCAAAGTGACCAAAATTTTATATGTGTAGTAACATATTAATGGAGAATTTTAATGAAGTGTTTATGGTAGTAAGTTTCAAGGCTATGTGAGATTAAAATAGCATGTCAGTGAATATTGAATTTTATGAAGTTAAGGACTAAATTGTAAATGTGTAAAAGTGACAGGTGAAATGTAACAATACTTTGATAGTGGATGTGGAATATTATGATATAGTGTGTTATATATTTTATGTGCCAAAGGAATACTACTATAGTGTTTATTGATTTTTTATACTGAGGACTAAATTGAAAAAAATCAAAAGCATGTAAGTTATGTTTTGAATTGTAAAAGTGAAGCTGATTCTGTTATTTTGGCCCATGTCGTAAGATATGAACTGATAGAATATAAATGGCATGCCATTAAGAAACATTTAGAGCGCTATTTGTTTTGTTAATGCACTTCGATGCCACTCTGCTTTATTATTACACTTTGGTGCATCTTTGTGTTATTTGTTTATATCATGCATGTTAAATTAAGTCTACATTGGGCTTCACTAATAAGGTAAATAAGGATAAAAGAAAAATGTAATGGTTAATTTGAATATGATTTATAATCGACAGAAAGATAAGTAATAGTTTCGAAAACTCTCTTGAAAATTTATCTAAGTTTAATTATTACACTATTGATTAATGGATTTTAATGTTGTCATTTGCATTAAAATTAAAAAATTATAGTGATCGAGAACATGAACTAATCTACAACATCACTCATAGTGTAAGATTAATAACAAAATTTAATCAACCAAATTTAACCGTTATTGTTTAGATCAGGACTAAAATTTTAAAATTCAAAAAATACAATAATTAAAATCGACCAATTTAAAAAGTACAATGATTAAATTTGATCAAATTAAAATATAAGAAATAAATTTACAATTTACGCCTAACAGCAGGTTTTAATCAATATTTTTTAACCCTCTATTTCAATAATATTGGTAGGGTTGAGTAAGAAAAATAATAAAAAATTTGAAAATTTACCCAAACCAATATGTTTCTAACAGTTGAAAACACGTGATTACCCAAAGCAAAATGAATTTTATTTTTATTTAATTTATAATTAATTTTAATTTTTATGATGTAATCAAATTAGTGAAAATAACTTTATAAAAATATTTTTCAAAAAATACCATGTAAAAGTTATTGATTATTTTTTATTTACTTGAAACATTATTATTTATAAAAATATTTATGAAAATTTGTATATTCTATTAAATAATATTTAAAAAGTATAAAACAAATATTGTAAAACAAAAATAAATATAAAGATTCAAAATAAAATATTAATATGAATAATTGAGAATCAAAACCAAATCAAATTATAATACATAGCTGGAAAAATCTAAAGTACTCGACCGAATCTAATTTATATCACCCGTAGCTATCGTGTCTATTCAGTTCAGCTAGTTGCAAATGCCGAGGTGGACCCACCTTGTCCTAACGCTATGTGTCCCATGCATTCTCCATTTTCCTTCCTGTGCTTTGCCTTTTCCCCCTATACACAAAGCTTCTCTTCATAACTCCACGCGTCTAAGGACTAAGGTCTCCTAAAGGGTTTGGAGTTAGTGGGAGCCTCCTTTTTTTTTTTTTTTTTTTTTTCTCTCTTTTAAAAATCTGGCTTTTAGGTAAAAAAAAAAAAAAACCCTCAAGAGAAACTAATTACCCAATTTTCGTTAATAAAATCAATTAAGTTCTTGTAATTAATTAAAAAAATATTAACAACGGTAAAAATTAATTCATAAAATTAATTACATGTGACAGACTCATAATTAATCTTGTATTTTTTAAATAAAAATTACCAAAATTCATGATAAGAAATATTTTTCCCAAACAGCAAGGGACATTGTTGTCATATGGGAACATAGGACAACATAAAAGACAAATATATCCACGGACTCGTCCTAGCCATTTCTCCTTTCATCTTGGCCCCAGTTGATCAAATTTGAAGCTGATTATTGGGAGTTTTAACACAAATTAATAACAAAAACATGTTTAATATTTCTTCTACTATATTATTTTAATGGTCCAATCCCAAGACAGACAAAATCCCGACGATGGAGAGCCAATTATCCCCATTAATGTTGTTTAATTGTACATATTATGGTCTTGTCAAAATGGTTTTTTTTTTTTGCTTAAGTACGATTTAAATATTTGCTCTTTTAATGCTTTTACTTTGTTGCTTAGATTCTTAAAGAGAATCAAATTCTCCTTTCTTAAAATTCACAAACTTTATTTTATTTTGTATATATATAAACTAGATTAAACCTAAAACCAACACTACATGGTAGATAAATAACGATGTTGCTTTATTTACAATTGCATATCTTTTGCTTTTTATTGTATCTCAATCCACATAACTTTTGGTTCATATTAAAAATTTATTCCACAGTTTAGATATTATAAATGCAATATGGAGCCGAAGTAATACATTGGTGATGATGCCACTACTTGTAATTTATTGTGCAATTGGATGTTGTTTGTTCACGTATTTTGACCAAAAAATCTTATTTTATTTTTTACATCACGTTCAAGTTTTTGAACAGCATTTAACTGGATTAGAGTGTGTTAAATATTAGTAAGGAGAAAATTATTTGAAAAGCTTAATGTTTAATAGACTCGTCTTGTTTAGAGAGAAAGGATTTTAATTGAAGAAGAAAAACCCTAACCCCTAAGATTTTCCAAATCAAATTTTAGCTTTTTCGAGGCCGGCGTTGGTTCTTGAACTGGTTGCTAGTCACGACTTCTTAAAAGATATTCTCTAATTCTTAATTTCAATCAATGCTATCATAACTTTTGTTCGCACTATTATGGTTTTTATTTTGTCCAATCTGTTAATAACTCGTAATATTGGATTGTTCTCCCATCGATGAATCGATATATCCCCTCCTTTTGGGAAAATAAAAATGACGTCATCACAAGCTCTTCTCTACGTGTCTTGCACTTAAGCATTAGATCCCACGGGCAAAGCCAAAGGTGGTGATGGCTCGTAGGCCAACATTAATATTTTCGCTGGTAGTGCGCCAGGATCACGCCTTCTAAGCTTTAGAGGCTTAGTTAAACAAGAAATAAATTGCCAATGATTTTTAACCCTCAAAGCTTGTTGCAGTATCCACCTTGGCTTGCAGGCAGCTATCAAATGCTTGTTAA
Organism: Kokia cookei; assembly: GCA_039519145.1. Lineage (NCBI taxonomy): Eukaryota > Viridiplantae > Streptophyta > Magnoliopsida > Malvales > Malvaceae > Kokia > Kokia cookei. Next base: position 20,513 of record JBBHDX010000510.1, read on the forward strand.
TGGCTATATCATGGAAGAAATTTAAAATAACCAATTTCTTTGGTCATGTATGCAGCACAATTGGAGCATATTTAAGTGAAATTCATTCAAAAGAATCAAAATCTCCTGGTTCTTAATCTGTTGATGAGTACAGAATTGTAGAGCTGTTTAGGTGGAATAGCCACAAACTCATTTATAAACATGAGAGTGGCTCCAGGGAATCGAATACAAAACATATTTTCTCAATGGTTCTTGTGGCTTAAGGGCTGTTTTCATCAACATCCATGGATTTATCATCTTTCAAGCCCTGGGATTTATTACTGCGATCATCATTTACATTCTTATAGATATTAGTTTTAGTGATTCAGTCAATCTTCTCTAAACTAGTGGGCTACATTAATCTTTCCCACTTGTGAAACAAAAAGGGTTTTTGGAGAAGACTGATTGGATTCCATTCGAAAACGGAAGAAAATGGAAGGTTTAAATGAACTCAACCATGAATCTTTTATATATGTTGTATCATAGTTCACTTCACTGTCCTTTAAGATGCTCTAAGAGGCTCTTCCATTTTGCTTGAAACTGCATCATCAACAACATCAACTTTTTGAGTTAAAAAGTCTGTTTTTAATCTAGGATTAGATAAAAATTAGCAACTAACGATGTTGGGTGCCACACGTACGGTGTAAAATCTAAATCTAGGGCCATGATTGAGTTAACAACTGGTGTGATGGTTTCTATATTGTCATATCAAACCAGCACTATCAGTAGCGAAAAGGATATCAAATTTAAAGAAGCGTAAATTACGCCCAAGCTAATTAAATTATTAGTAAATTTAAGGTTTAGTTACTCAACTTAAAAAAAATTATAAAGTGATCATTTAACTGTTTAAAAGTTTTCATTTAAATTACCGAGAAATATAGCTATGAAAGGTGAAGAAAAAAAGAACTGGTTTAATTTGTTCTTTTCCCGGCGAGAAGATTTGATACCCCCGATTAAAGATTAGTGCTTTAATTATGTTCAACTTGAAAGCTCAAAAGGGTTACAATCCTGGACGGAGCATTCCCGTCGCCAGTATTTCTCTATCATTTGATATTTAATATTTTATTTGTTTAATGACAAACAAGTTGCTGTTGCATCTCCAGTATATCACTAATTTGAAGGACCATTAAAATTTCCCACAATTCTAAAATCCCGGAAATTAATGATTATTAGCCAAGTTGATATAGGTTTTGTGAATCATATCAGATTTGGTTCTCGTTTTTCTTGATTTGGATTTGAAATTCCATCCAACTTTTTACCTTGGTAATTCGCTTTTACTCGTTATCCATTTTCATACTTGATCAACAGTATTATATAAAAATTGAATATATTCGTGTTAGATATAGGCCTAGTTTAAGAATGCTTCTCAAAGAGTGTTTTTGGGTCAATTTTTTTTTTTTTGAAAAAACACTTTTTCAATAAAAAAAACAATTTATTTAGGAATATTTTTGTCTTGAAAATGCTTCTTAAAAGTAGCACTAAACACACCTATAAACGCACTGCTTAAGCATCGGCTGTGGGATCGATTCCAGGTCCTAGGGGCTCCATCAATACGGCTACCACCAAGAGAGATGATTTTTTACTTGCAAGGGAAGGTATGTACATGAATTGTGAAACACCCCAGTTTTGTTTATATATATATAGATACGTACGATGTTTGTTAGTATGATTAGCTTAGTTAGCTGAGATTTTATCCACTGCTTAAATCTTTCGCATGTTTGGGGATTAGGTACTGATAATGACATCTTCGACTGTCATTTGATGAAGAGGAATTGAGCTGTACACATTAAAATAAATAAACAAAACCCAAGGAGGGAGGGGCCTCTCATGGTATTATTTGATGGATCGATTCCTTCTCAGCTTTATGGTGCTTTGCATATATTTATGTATAATACGTTGGCGAAATCCATTTCTAACCAATCTCACATCTTCTAAAGCAAACACAGCTGGTCCTTTCATCATGATTTGTTTTATCTTTGCACCAGAATTTATGTATATATATTTATATATACACATACAAATCTTGCATCAAAAGCTCGCACTCTGCTTTATATAAATTTTATGTACCATATATACTACAAGTTGATTAAGACCCGAGCAAAAAGGAAAACATAATTTGCAAGTGGGATAAAGGCTTGACAATGAGATCAGCTAATAGAAATGGTTTTGAATAAATGAATCTAATAAAGTGCACGTGATGAAGCATATGTTCCATGAATGAAGCAGAATATTAGAACCCATTTCTTTGTTAATCTAGTGGCCCAGATCATCATCAACAACCACCTGTATGGGGGGACTTATATTTATCACCAAGGAACTGTACAGCTGGTGCAAAAAAGATTAAAGGTGCTTTATTCAGACATAGCTTTTAACACCCAATTTTTTTATTTTTTTTTATTTTTTTATGTTTTGCTAAATTGACATCTGAACCAATTGATGAGAAGGTTCGCTATGGGTTTCACATCATCACCTTATTCTTCTTCCTATCTGTTCTTAAGGTTGATTGGAAGTGTTGCAACTTTTGTGATACCATTCATGTTAACGACGCTTTCCTTTCCTCTCCGTTGATGTAAGGATTGTTGGCTCGTGTCTGCAGTCGAGTATTAATTGTCTATTCCTGGAATCACCGTCATTCGTACAATTTTATCTTCTTTTGGGAAAAAAACATGATTTCTAATTTTTGATGTGACTCTAAGTTGATCTATACGGTTGAATATCAACACCAACTAATTCGAAAATATATTTTTGCAGTGGTTATTATTGTACAGAGTTTAACTTTTGTTAACAAGTGAATGAATCTCACATTACTTAGGGTCTATATAAAGACTTGTAAGTATTATTAGCATTAAACCAAATGCCGAATTTTCCATTTGTTTTTTCTAGGTGGTGGTTTTATAGTACCGTGGGCATGAATATTCTACGGATATCTCACAACTTGACAATTTATTTGTGTGATTTTGATTGCGTTAAAAGATATTAAAATTTTGTGGGCAAATGAAAATAGCTTGAATTGGGACTATACTTTGATTTCATTTCAATCATTTTCCATCTCCATTAATGGCAGAAGGATAGGTTCTCTATATTTAGTAATTCACTTACATAAAGTGAAATGGCGCATCTTTGTGCTAGCAAGATCTTATTAGGTATAGCCTATATATGCTCTGCGGAGTTAGATTTGTTCGATAGGGAAAAGACTAGAAGATCACCTTACTCTCTTTATAAAAGAAAATAAATCATTCATTAGCTAATCAATGTAATTTCATTGTGATCTTTTGAATGATTTGGTTAAGGAGTGCTCTTAGAACAACTTCTGTATTAGTTGACTTTTTTTTTAATAATTAATTTGTTTGATAAAATGTTGAAAAAATTAAAAATTAATATTTTTAATAATTTATTTTTTTTAAATGTGTTTGATAACTAAAAAGAATTCCAGATAAGATTTTTTTTTTTTTACAAACAAGTGTAAAAAACGATTAGTAGATAGGGATATATTTACCACTTAATAGAGGATAGATTCAACTATTTTATTTTTTATCAAACCATCTAAAAATACCCAATATTTAAGTTTAAGTAATATGTAAGCAAAATTTTATAACTTAAAAGTTAACATTTAAATTTGCAATTAATCAAATAGGCCCAATGTTTGCACTCACATTAAATATAATAATATTTTATATTAGGGTAAGGGACGATTTAAACTTGTATAAAATGGATGTTTGATAAAAACTTTAATCACCACTACGTATAAATAATATAAATAAAAAAATACAAAATTAATAATAAATTAATATCGATTTCAACCGAGTTAAAATTTAATCCGCATCATTGAATTCACATAGTTGATTGTTGTAAATAGTAACAGAAATTGTATTCGAATATATCTGTATTTTTATTTTGTTGTCAAATAGCGAGCTTCATGGACTGAAATTGGGCACTCTTATGTATATTTTCTTGACCCAAACAATTGGAGCCCATTTGTCATTCAATTTAGGTTTGGGCCTTTAAATTGGGCACATACGACATCAATTAAGAGTTCCAGATAATAAAAACGGAAATCGAACCCAAAGCAAAATTCCAAAAACACACTAGAAAAATCCGAGTCAACATTTTGTTCCCCAAATTCATTGGCCCTTGCGCAGATTTCTAGGGTTTGTGGCGGATTTCAATTCCCACTTCTCTGTTTCTGTTTCTTTAGGGTTTTAACTGCCGATCAGTTTATTTAATTATTACTTTCGCTTCTCTTAATTTTAATTACAGTGAATCAATCATAGGAGAGGAGGAAGAAATTACGAGTCTATAGAAAATGGATTCGTCACAAGCTTCAACGTTAGGGACGAGTGGGAGCGGTGGAAATGGGTTAGTAAGCACTCAAACTAATGATACGGCAAACGCAACCCCTAATGATGATCCTAAGCAGGACCTGAATCAAGTAATCAACTCCATCCAGAAAACTTTAGGCCTTCTTCATCAACTATATCTCACCGTCTCTTCTTTCAATGCCGCTTCCCAGCTCCCTCTCCTTCAGCGCCTGTAATTTTTTAAATTCAAATCCCTATCTATTTATTTTACAAGATTTTCGTTAGCTTTTTTCCCACATTGCTGATCTCGTCAATTTTTTTTTTCTTTTTTCTTTTTTTGAAGTAATTCATTAGTTACGGAGCTCGATAACATGACAAAGTTATCTGAAAAGTGTAATATTCAAGTGCCGATGGAAGTTCTTAAGTGGGTTGGGTTTCCTTTTAATGTTATTATTATTATCTTTGTTTTATGCCTAATATTGCTTGTTTTGTTTAGTTCCTAGTAGTAATTTGTTTGTTTTTGGGTTAGTTTGATTGATGATGGGAAGAACCCTGATGAATTTACGAGGGATGTTTTAAACGGTTGTATTGCAAAAAATCAGGTTACTAAAGGCAAAACCGATGCTTTCAAGGTAATTCTCAATTCTTTTTGTAGGGTATTTTGTTATAATTGCATATTATTGAGCACGAATTGATCTGTATTTACACTACTGTCGAACTTTATAGGGTCTACGGAAACATCTTCTCGAAGAGCTTGAACAGGCATTTCCTGATGAAGTTGAATCCTACAGGGAGATACGCGCGAGTGCTGCTGCTGTGAGTTAATTTAATATTTATGTATTTCCAAATGTTATGGATATGTGTTCATTTTTGTGTTATCCATGAGAAGTAGTAATCAGTTTTCCTAATTGCCTTGACTGATGATATGATATGTTATCTTAAATGTTTAATCGTTGGATTTTGATTCTTATGTGAAAAATCTACTTATTCATTGCCTCTTCACCTAGCATTTTTCTTTTCCATCAACGCTAGTCCAATCTCATTGTAACCTCTTGTTTCCCTCCTCTTTGATTTCGTACTTGAATGGATGTTGTCTCGCCTGCATTTTGAAAATGTCCGGGCTTATTTTCTCCTTACCTGGTGCGGTCTTTTTGCTTCTGTCATCATGTTATTCTCATAAAGACAGCGCAGTTTTTCAGGCTAGATAATGAGTGAAATGAAGGCATTCTAAAACATTGTTTTTCTGTCCAAAACTTTCTTTGCATCCGTTTCATATGTTATATTTTCCCCATTTTCATACAAAACTCCACTTACTGCTTGATAAAATGGAAAATACATTTAATTTTTCCTTACTGAATTAGTAAGAGCTGAAGAAGCTTCAGAGTATATATGTTTTTACGATATCTGAACTGCACATCTTATAATTATTGCATTAAGAGCATGCTTTAATCACAAAAGCTTAGATTCATATGAATAAGTTACTTTAAAGCTGAAATGTTGAATCAAGTATTTCAAATGTGTGCATGTTGAATCAATAGTAGACTAGATCATTGAAATTGCGTCTGTTAAGCTTATGCCTATGATTCTGCAGTTTCCTTGAAAATCAAATCTAATTTGTCATTCTCTAATCTCTGTTATTATTTTTTTTTTTTTTGTTATTACTGATTATGTAAAAGCTATTTCAACAATGCAGGAATCTAAACGGCTCACACAATCACAAAGTATTTTACAAAATGGAGATGTAAAAGTCAAAACTGAACTTTAGATAGTTGTATTTGGTGTTCTTTTTTCCGCCTTTTTTTTCATCTATTTAGGTTTCTGTATGTACTAGATTTGCTCAATACATTCTGATGTAACGACATTTCTGGCTTGTATTAAGAATTTGACAATTTAGAATATTAATGGTGGGAACATTTGAGCATTCTCTGTATACTTTGGCTGATGCAGTGAAAATTATTGTACTGGTTCTCGCTTTCCCTTTATCTAAGCCAACTTTGTGAATGACTTCATATAAATTCCATTACCATAGTTTATGATTTTCTGTATTTTGAATGCAGTCTTAGCTTTCAGAACTGAGAATTTCCGAATAGAAAATGGAAAGAGAACCCGAAGTGCATGCATCATTGATTTATAGTCACACGATGATATGTATGTATGTATGTGTATATGTATATGTAGAGAGGATCAAAATTTCAGATGCAATTCAATTGGTGGGCTTTTGAATCTCCTTCAACTTCACCAATAGTCCCACCAGCTCGAACTGCAACTCAACTCGTCTAGTAAACAACTGGACTCAAAGTTGCACCATTTTTCTGCTGAAATCAAGGAACCATTGGTGGCTTCTATCATGTCCAGAGCCACCCTATATCCATCCTTGCTCTCGACATTTCTGCTATTGTCATTGCATGAAAGCAAACGATCATATCCTTCGAACTGGATGGTAACTTTCTCGTTTGTGTCGAGTATGGTACTCCCATTCTCGGGTTTGGCATTACCACTGCTTTCATCTGCTCTGCTTGGTCCATAGTGCGGTTGGTTTTGATGTTCCATTTCAAGCTGACCCTTCAGTTTTTGCAGCTGTTGGGACACACTAACCAGTATTAGAACTCAAAATTTAAGGCCTTTCAAACAAATTCTACTTAGTGAATGATAGTGGACATTAATACCTGGGTACGTAACGATTGATTTTCTCGTTTCAAGGATCCATAGCTAGAAGAAAGAGCATCATAACTGTCCTTCAAAACGTTGTAATCTCGCTCAATTTGCTTAGCTTTTGATCTAGCTCTCCTATTCTGGAACCAGATAGCAATCTGTCGAGGGTGTAGTCCAAGCTCATTAGCTAGCTGCTGTTTTATCACTGACTCCGGTCTCGAGTCCGACTCAAACATTACTTCAAGTGACCTGATTTGTTCATCACTGAATCTTCTCTTGTTCCTATTGCTGGATTTAATATTTGTAATAGGTTGGTGGCGCATATCCAGGTGATCTAAACCTGATAAACCAAGTTCCATCTTCACTGCCGCAGTGTGGAGCTGCTCTTTATTTGCCAACGTGGTATTAGTATATTATTACAGGGCAGAGAGTGTGAAGCAAACTAAGATGGAGGAGAGCTAGGGTGTATATAAACATAATATATGATCGGGAGACGATGTGCCTATAAGTGGTGGAGAGGGTATCCGAGGGGTGGGCCTGAACTTGACCTGATGCCGATTTTGATGGGGAAAATACCTCTTGTTGATGCTTTATTGGGAGCCTGTTGGACGCCCTTGTGGGTTTCTCTCTCAAACGACATGGATTGGCCATTTGTCTCGAGAAGTGACAAGTCGTAACGTGATTGGCTATGGGGGACTTGCATGGGGTCTCTCCATTTCATGAAATGGGATCTAGGTTCCTAAAACATGAAAAAGTTTCTGCTATTAAAGAAAAAAGAAGAACAAACAGACAAACAAACATGGATTATGATAATGATGATTACAACACGTATTGTCCTCCCATTGGACATGACATAAATTATAACAAATGAATCTCATGGTTGTCTAAAAAAATTGAAGAATATGAATATCTAAGTAGTTCCCATCTTTAATTTATTGAAAGGTTGTTCCCAATTCGAAAGTCTATTCGTTTGGGAACAACTTCATGTCGTCGTACAATGCGGGGAAGCCACGTTTTCTGGCTTAAAGTAAATGTTTGACAATGCCAACTTTGGATCGTAGCGTTAGGACAAAGCCAGGGTTAAAGCAGGCTTTAGTGGTAGAGCCAATGAGCTGACGCCACACTCTTGTTTGATTTTGAGTAAAAAACTGGAGTCCCTTAGTCTATCTGAATTTCATGGGGCATTTCGCATCTCAACGTGTCCACTATCTGGTGGTTCTCTGGGACACGTAAAGTTGAATTTTAATGGCATTTCCGAAAAAAGGTTTAGGTTGACGAGTGTCTGTTAACATTTTTTTTTTTTTTAACGTGGAGGGGCCACAAACATTGATTCTTGAAGATTCGATGTTCATACTTCTGGGTAAGACTGTCACTCTCAGTAACTGTTCGAGCATTGTCTTTTGGCTGCATATTCAGCTTCCTATGGTCTCCGGGAAACTGATAAAAGTTGATCGAGGACGGTGGTGGGCTTAGGGTAAGATGTGACGTGATTTTTATTCAGGTACAACATTAGAACCTCCTGAAATGATCCCAAACTTCTTTCCCATAGTTCTAAGTTTCTCACTAGGGACATGAACGAATGGTTTTGTTGGGATATGTTGTGCGCTGCTGCTGGATTCAGATTCTCAAGAAGCTTAGGATAAGTGAGAGCCTAGATGAAGTTTTCACTACTGGAGAAGAAAGGCAGGGCATACAGGTTTAGGATTTGTTGCTAATCCAACCTTGCAAAGAACCAATAAAGATCAATGAATCTTTTGGCAGACATGATCAAACTAAAAAGATAATCTAAAATGTTTTAGATTATTTCTATTTTAGTCACTCACGTTTTAGATTGTCTTTATTTTGATCACTTTCCATTAAATGTCAACGGAAGTGATGTTTTTTCTAACCAGTATAATAATACATTTAGTCCTTAATATTTATATATTCTATCAATTTTATCCTAATTCTAAATGATTCAATAAATTTAATCATCTACATTTACAAATTCTATCAATTTGATACTCAAACACAT
>JBBHDX010000510.1:29594-48527 GCA_039519145.1 Kokia cookei
TAAAAATTCCCATTATGTATTGCTAAGAACTTGAGTTGTCGAAGGAATACAGGTATAATAATTTAATACCCTTAGGAAGATAGCGATCTTGTACTGATCTAATCTGTTACCGGGAGTACATTTCTTATCTTGATATTTATCTGAGATGAAGCTATAATCGGCTTGAGATTTCTGAATGTTCTGCTTGGTGCACTTTGTACTGAAAATTTGATGTATGCTTACTTCTACCCTTTTCATTATGTAAATTTCTAATTTCCCCCCATATTCAGGACCTATTGAAACTGGAAAGTCTCCAGGAAGAGCTTGCAAAGCGATTCGGAGAATTGCCAACCTTTGCACAGTGGGCTGCCGCTGCTGGAGTTGATCAGAAGACCCTGAGGAGGCGCTTAGATTATGGTGTACTTTGCAAGGACAAAATGATTAAAAGCAACATAAGACTTGTTATTTCTATTGCAAAAAATTATCTGGGAACCGGAATGAATTTCCAAGATCTTGTTCAGGTATGTGATCTCCTACATGTGGCCAAACTTCTTGTGAGAACGGACTGTGGGGAAAAAATAGAAGAGAGAGAGTGGCTTTAGGTTACTTTTTAGTTTCTGATTCTTGCTGGTTCACTTGCAGGAAGGATGCCGAGGCCTTATAAGAGGTGCTGAGAAGTTTGATGGTTCTAAAGGTTTCAAGTTCTCAACTTACGCTCACTGGTGGATTAAGCAAGCTGTACGGAAGTTTCTTTCTGAACAGTCAAGGACAATTCGCTTGCCAGTAAGTTCTATAGTGTTTTGGTCCTAAATGAATTGCCATGGAAGTCTCTAAGATAAATTAAACACTACCTATTATTGTCTATAATATTAATATTCCTTGATAAATGTAATTGAAATTAATGTATCGCATCGGTTAACTTTGCTGACTTTTTCGGCTTTGCAGTTATACCTGGTTGATGCAACATATAGAGTGAAAGAAGCTAGAAAGCAGTTGTACAACGAAAATGGAAGGCAGCCCGACAACAAAGAAGTTGCAGAGGCAACAGGGCTCTCCATGAAGAGGCTCACCACCGTTCTTCTCACTCCGAAGGCTCCTCAATCTCTTGATCAGAAGATCGGGATCTACAATCTCAAACCATCAGTCCGTCTTACTTCAAATCCAGCTATTACTGTTTATCTTTTAAAATTTCAACCTGTGAGCATTCTGCAACTTTTCAATTCCAGTTTCTGATTGGTGCATGTCATTTTTATTGTCTTTCAGGAATTAATTGCGGACCCTGAGGCAGATACATCGGAAGATATCTTGAGAAAACAATTGATGAAGGAGGATCTTGAGAGAGTGTTGGAAAGCTTGAGTCCTAGAGAGAGACAAGTGATCAGGTGGAGGTTCGGAATGGAGGATGGGAGGATGAAAACTTTGCAAGAAATCGGGGAATCCATGGGTGTAAGCCGAGAAAGAGTCCGGCAAATCGAGATGTGTGCTTTCCGAAAGCTGAAGAGTAAAACAAGAACAAAACATCTGCAGCAGTATTTGATTTCATATGCCTCATAATATCAACCATAAGGATCTATGTTACTCCGACTCTTCATTTTTCTTAAAGTACCCGAGTCAGAGTATCATAAATTAAGTATTACAGATGAATCTAGCAGCATGCGTGGTTGAGGGCCAAAAGGATCTTCTTTAACCAAATATATAAAAGTTTGTTCATAGAACAGCAGATATTCTTTTCAATAATGCATCACCACTTACCACTTTATTTTTCTCATTACTCCATTTAGATTCAACAATTCGTGTGTATTGTATTTAGTATTTTTTTTTTTTCATTCTATCATATAAATTTACTGTATCATTTAATAGTTTTAATATCAGAAGGATATAATTGATATATAATCTTGATGTTTTAGAGATGTAATTTGAATATTTTGAAGTTTTGGGATCAATTTAAAATGAATATCATAATTTGGAGATATTAGTGCAATTAACTCATCTATTTATACAAACACTATTAATCCTAGTGAGCCACAAAAGCTGTGATTGGTGGCGTAATATTTGGAGAAACGGTAAAAATATTATGAAGTTGGTTGTATTAAGATTTAAATTATATTTTATTTTTTTATTGAAAAATAGGTAAATTATTTAAAAATTTTATTCATTTTTACTGTTAAAAATTGATTCAAGTATATCAGTATGATTTTTTATTTTAAAAATTGATTACTGTATGTCAGCATGATGTACAAGTGGCACGTCACATGATATTGTTTAGTTTTTTTTTTCAATCACGTCAGTTTTTAATAGTACAAATAGATAAAAAAAAATTTATAGAAAAGATCAATTTGCTCTTTAATTTAATGTAGGGAGACTAATTTACTCATTTTTTAGTAGAAGAATAAAATGCAATTTGACCCTTAATAGAGGGATCTCCATGGTAGTTTTACCATGAAGAAGCCGAGAAAGTTGTAGAATTCTCTAAACTCGGGAGTCCAACACGTCAGAAATACATAAAATCTAAAAAATAAAAAATAAACAAAATTACAACTACAACCCAAAAAAATTTAAATCGAGAAAAAAAAGAAAGAAACTGTAAATTCTTCGATCATCCATAGCTGCAAAAATGGCTCTAAATCCTCAGCTTTTCCCTAATGGCATGCCCATCCCTTTCACCAACGAGATGTTTGTTCTCGTCAGACATGGCGTCGAATTCGAAGTTGACAAGATTCCTGGGTACCCTTCTTTCTTAAATCTTTTTTCTTTCCTGAGAATTTAGATGCAGTCCTTATTCAATTTGATAAATTGGGTTTCGTTTTTTTTTTTTTTCAGATCTCAAGGAGGTCGTGTTAAAGCATGGGGTATAATATATTTGTCAAATATACGGATGGTCTTTGTTGCAAGTCGCCCTATTGAGAATTTCTTTGCTTTTGATATGCCTCTGGTATTTTATCCTTTCTTTTCTGTGTTTTGAAATTACAAAATTTAGATGCAGATTAATTATTCGACCCTTTGTCAGGGGCCTGGATACTTCTTTGGGTTTCTTGATAGCGTTGTTGATAGGCCATTGTTGCGCCTGAAAACCCAAGGTGTCTTACCATTAAGGCAATTTAACTCACTGATTGAATCAATCCCTCGTTGCCCATGAATTTGATTTTCCTATTATTGTTTATGTTTTATCTTTGCATTTTAATATTGTTGTTGGCTGGCGATTTTGCCTTTATCTATCTTTTTGTCAAGGTTTTAGGGTTCATGCCTCTGGTCTGGTTTATGTTATCCTTATTTGTTAGCGAGTGTCGGACCCTGGTATACATTTAAAAAAAAAAAGGTTTGATCATATAGTTGAAAGAATCATACCTTCGTAACCATACTTGAAAACGAGTCTCGGGCTGTTGGACTTGAACATTTAGGGACATTAAAAGTTCAAGCAAAATAAACTCTTCCACCAACAAGTGTTGCATGCAGTGGTAAGGCATGTTTTCACTTTTAGGAAAAGAATTTAAGTTTGAATCTTGGAGATAACATTGTTAGGAGGGGCTGCCACGAATCCGGAAATGATTAATGTTTATGGACAGGACATGGACGATACTTTTATTATACCAAAAAAGAAAAAACATAATTTCTTCCTACATCAATCATTGTGTACCTTCAAATGACTGGATAGCAGATACGGCATATGGCTTGGCATTGCTTGTTTGCCTGTCATGCATAGCATCTGATGTTTCTACCGCAACCATCTTGCTAGAGCTTTATATGTTTTAGTACTTCATATTGTTAATTATGCTGCTGTAAATCTGTGTGGCATTATATAGTGATATTACCCCTAATTTTTAGCATAAATAATTTTGGTTTTGGATTTTGGCATTTGCTTTCTTAAACTACAATTCTGTTCTTTTTTCTTTATCTGTTAGTTTTCCAATGATCTAAGTTGATAATATTGAAGTTGAGTATTTGAGCTATGTTGCTACTAGGGTGAGTATTTGATATGGGTAATGTTCCATACGGGTGTGCTCAAACCTTTCAAAATTTTTCTATATATTGGGAGGATTATTCCTCATGTTCGATTTCAAATATGTGCTGGGTAAGACTATTTCAGGAAGATTGAAGAGTCGGAATAACAGAGCATATGCGTCTTTTGAAGAGTCAGAGTAACCTTGCTAGTCTTTCCTATAATTTGAGACTGATTCGATATATTTATTTATATTTTTGCAGCTTTATGTGCATGACGAAAAGTTCAACCAACCAATTTTTCATTGCAATAACATTTCTGGTCAAGTGGAGCCTGTAAGTAGATCGGAAAACCGCTTTCTTCCCTTAACTATGAACGGATCTTTTAGTAGTTCCTGAATGTGTGAATTTTATGAAATTGTAGGTGGTCCCCGAAAATGAGCATAGGGCTCTCTACTCCACTCATTCATTCAAGATTTTGTTCAAAGAAGGTGGATGCGGAACCTTTGTTCCACTTTTCTTGAACTTGATTTCATCAGTGAGACGATATAATCAACAAGTAAATCATGAACCACAGCCTCGTGTGGATCCTTTACAAGCAGCACAAACTCCCGTCGATGAAATGATGCGACATGCGTAAGTAACCTAGTTAGCAACAACATAATATATGTTTATCCGGGTGTCATATGAGTATAATGTCCAAATGTGTACCGGTTCGGGTATCCTAGCACATACTATAGCCGAGCAAATTCTGAAATAGCTTACAAGTAAACTGTTCTCTCTCTGTGTTTGCAGGTATGTTGATCCTAATGATCCAACAAAAATATTCTTACAGCAGCCAACTACAGAGTCTCAGTTAAGGCGACGCACGTACCAATCCCAACCGGTTGAAGGTTCGATGTAAATTTAATCCTGGCGTTATAACATCATATTGCTAAGAAACTTTTAAGTGATGTTTATTGTGTTGTGTGATTAAATGCTGCATCATGGCATGGCATGGCATAATGCTACTATTTCATTTTCCTCACGTCCTTTGTCTTTACGAGTGAATAGCAGTCGCTTGTTTATATATAAAATTTATGTTAGTTCGTTGCTTTCATTTTCCTCACACCCTCTTTATCTTATGCTTAAGATTAAATCCATTTATTTGATAAAAATATCTATTTATAGTAAATGTTTTTTTTCCTACCCAATTTCATCTGAATATATTAAGAAAGCCTTCAACTCTTCTTATGCTTTTTCTTTTCATAAAAGGCTTTGATTTTAGATAAAAATCAAAACACCATCCAAATTTAGTTATACCCAAAGTTACAAACAATTTTTTCAAGTATTTTTTCAAGTATTAAGTTGTCAATACTCAATTTCAGTGTGTGTGTGTATTAAAATTTGAGAGTTTGAAACAATTTTAGTCTCGTAGAAATTTAGATTAAATATTTCGGTAGTATAAGAGGATATAAAATTTAACATGATAGTATGAATATGAAATAAATATAAGGATATGTTAAAACTTTCACCAGTTTAAATATAAAATAGTTGATTTACAACATGAAAAATTAAAATTAATTATAATTTAAATGAAAATAATTTCAGTTCGAGTAATCACGATTTTTTAAATTGTATTCCATAATATGTTTAAATACTTTAATTCGGGTTGATATTATGATACACAAACGTATTAAAATATATGTAAGATTAATTATTAATATTGAAGAATTTTTTGATATATAATACTTTGAATATAAAAAAAAAAAAAAAAAACACAAACACGTTATAAATTAATATTGGTACTAAAATATTTATACAAAATATGTTAGCACTTGAGAGACAACATAAACATAAAAATTTGTCTCTAGATTCAAAGTATGAAATTGATTAAGACATGACATGAAAACAATATAGATAAGGTAACAATAAAACAAAAACAACATAAATACAAATTTGTTTATAACATTAGAATGTAAAATTTTATGTGTGTTTATAACATTTTACACATTTTTAATACTTCCACTTACCTATCCTAACCCAAAAGAGCTTAATCAAAATATAATTATACATATATATATTGAAAGTAAAAAACACAAGCACACAAAAATTTCTTATTTTCCATATTTCCTTTTTCTTATTTTTATTACATTTTGTGTACTTTTTCAGATACTTAAAAGTATTTTACGCCCTTGTTGATTGATTACTAATTTAATTTATATGGACATTATTATCAATATAAAAAAATATGAATTTGAGTGCGCTGTAGTGCACTATCTTTCTATTTATAAATATTTATAAGCATTATTTTCAAAAAAGCAATTAACTCCCTCGCTAAAACAATGTTATCATCTGTAAAGAAAACAATTAAAAAAAAAAAGGGATTACCACTATTTTGTATACAAACAAACAAATTATTGGATGAACTCAGACAACCATCACCTAATGGTTGAACTAACAATCAAGATTCCATATCCATCTTCAACAAAACTGACCCACTTCCACAGTACAAATAGACCCCATTTTTTTACTCCCGAGGGAACATTGCTGTTATTAGCATTTCACAAAGAGAGAGAGAGAGCAATGAGTAGTGAAGGGCCATCTCCATTGGTGCCGTCGTTGATGGTGGGAGCGCTGGGATGGGTGATCTTCGGCCCTAGTTTTCTATCCATTGTGGACTCTGTTCTGCCATGGGCTCAAGCTGGAGATCCAGATAGTGGCAACTTCTATGTGCTGTTGGTGCTTGTGCTTCTTTTATTGTTGGTTCTCGTGCAGTTATTGTCCAAGTTTTTCCCAACTCCGCGGCTACGCATTGGAATGTTGCAGCAAACAAGAAGTAGCTCTGCTGGTTCTGATGATGGGTTTGGACTTGGAACTCTCCTTTTTGTTTTGATGTTCTTAGTTTTGTATAATTTATGGTCTGATTGAAGCCCTTCTACTCATTCTTCCACGTGAACAAGTCTTTTTTCTTTTTTCTGCATCAACTTAATTTGCTTGTACAAAGTTTTTAGCGGTTCAGATTTTAATCCGATTCAACACCGGTCTCCCATTTGTAAATATCAACGAATATATACACGTTAAAGAATATAAGACGCGAACATACCAAATCGCCACGTAAATATAATTCAATATACTGATTAAAAACAAAGTCACCAACCAAAATTATTTATATCCCAAAAATCTTCTTCTCAAGAACGTGGGGGGTCCAAGTTAAGGGGACTATCTCCACTCTCACCAGTACATAATGCTCACTATTCTTATCTCTTTCCATTTCTCTTTAAGCATTAATAGTGAGAGTTGATTGCTGTATAATTGTTAGACGTATATAGCAGCTCACGCACTTTCTTATTATTAAAATTATAATCCAACGTTTTTGCATTCACAATTATGTTTACTATTCCAACATAATTGACCCATCTCTTAGTACAATTGAATCCGACACTATGATTATCTCTTCTTTTCCTTGAATTTTTCCATTTCTATTCAATTGCTCTCCAACTATGTTTTGTTTGATCGAATCATATTTGACCGTTGACAACATATTGATGTAGCTAACATTGAGCTCAAATTTCAAGAAACAATCAAAGGTACTTTGTGGAGATATCTAGTTGATCTCATGGGTCTCACACAACTTAGAAGTAGAGATCAAATCTTTCTGTTACCCATATCGGTCGTTTCATGCACATGTGATATGAGGCACATGCCATGACATTACCCTCACTTTTTTTGAGACGTATGTTGATTGTTGAGATTTCAATACCGTTAAGGTGAAAGTTCAAATATATTTAACTCGAGTCCGTAACTCTATTTTTAATGAATATATCGACAAGACTCCCGCTTGGCAAGAAAGGCAAAAAAAAAAAAAAAAATTTTGGAATATATTATTCACTTTCAATCATAACTTCATCATGATCTGTTATCCGTCTTAATAAAAACATTCAATTTTGTAAAGTTAAAAATCAATCTCATCTCTGCGTGACACTTAGCCATAGAGATGGTTACCTATGTGAGTAGGTCGATCAATTGTCCAGCATACCTTTAATCATTCATATATATATATATATATATATATATATATATATATGCCTACCATAGATATAGGCACTCATGTGTGGACGTAAGGAACAAAATGCTAAACTTTAGTAGGAATTAATAATAAAGTTCATTCATATGAAGTTCTAACATAGATCAATTGTTTGATATACTGCTCATAAGTCCCAATGCAGGTAGTACATTAATTTTTATTTTTTATTTTTTTTTACTTTTATCGACAAGTGACAGCGTGTAGTTGGTTGGTTTTTTTTTTAAACAAAAAATATATAAATGGGTAATGGGTATACAGAATGAAAATATAAGGTCCAAATTAATAATCAAATTTGAGTACAAAGATCAAATGATAAAAAGTACATATACCAAAATGATAATTTCATTATAATACGGGAGCAAAAGAGGTATTAAGCCATATATGTGTGGAGAGAAACATTTGAATTAGCAGCAAACAAGGATTTTATGCCAAGATGGATGGATTTGGTATTGGCACAAGTCAAACAAACGAAACAAAAAGAATGGAAGAGAATTGAAGGGGCTGCAGGGGTGACAATAAATTTTATTAAAATGTAATTAAAAAAAAAACAATCGAGTGTTAGATGATTTTAAATTGAGATTTTGGTTTACGTCGTATCATTTAAAAAATGAATAATTTAATTGTGACTCAATTGATTCGAAAAATATCGTCACCTCGATGTCACTTAATAGTTGTTTGAGCTATTATTATGTTTTTACAATGACTTCGGGATGTTAGCGTTGTATATACGTATAGAGAAGGGAGTGTTCATTCATTTGTGCAACTACTAGAAATAGTATTAAATTATGTTCATAATGACAATATTAGCTTCGGCAAGAATAATTAAAGAATCTCTCTCTTTTTTGTAAAAAGAAAAACACAAAAAATACAAATGTTCAAGTTATAAAAAAAAATGAAATTTTAGAATGTAAAATTTTATATGTATTTAAAACCTTTCACACATTTTTAGTACCCAAAGAGTTTAAATAAAATATAAATTTTTATAGGCAATTTTTAGAAAATAAAAACACAACCACAAAGAATTCTTACTTATTATATTTCCTTTTTAATTTGCGGGGAAAAAATCATAAAAAATACTCACTTGCCTTTGATTACCACCCTTTTATATACGAACAAACAAATTATTGGATGAAGTCAAACAACTATCACCCCATGGTTCATCCAACACACACAAACCAAAGAATTGGATCATCGAATTGGCGTCAAAATTCCAGATCCATCCTCAACAAAGCTGACCCACTTCCACGCTACAAATAGACCCCATTTTTAACTCCCGAGGGAACATTATTCTTAACATTTCACGAAGAACCCCAGAGAGCGAGAGAGGAAGCAATGAGTAGTGAAGGGCCATCTCCATTGGTGCCATCCTTAATGGTGGGAGTGCTGGGATGGGTGATCTTTGGCCCTAGTGTATCCATTATGGACTATGCGCTGATGGTGCTTGTGGTTCTTTTATTGTTGGCTCTTGTGCAGTTGTTGTCCACGGATTTCCCAGCTCCACGGCTACGCATTGGTATATTTCAGCAAACAAGCTCTGCCGGTTCTGACGATGGGTTTGGATTTGGATGTTTTCTTTTTCTTTTGATGTTCATAGTTTTGTATAGTTTTTGGTCTGCTCGAGGCCCCTGAATGGATTCTTCCACATGAAGAAAGGAAAATGTCTTCTCTTTTTATTCGATTAAATAAATTTAAAGTTCGAATCTCAGATACATGTATAAACATCAAAGAATACAATAAGTGAATATATCACATCGTAACATAAGTATAATTCTATGTATTGATTAGAAACAAAATTACGAATATATCGACTTGTGAATATAAGTAAAATGATGATTAACATTTGTATTACTAAAATGAAATATGTAAATAGATAACTGAGTATATAGAATAAAAGTACAAGGATCAAACTAATAATTAAAATAGAATATAAGGACCAAATTGATAATACAGATAATGAAATGATAATTTAAGTACAAGGAGCAAACAAGGATTTTATGCCGAGATGTATTGACACAAGTCAAACAAACGAAAATGGAAGAGAATTGAGGAAACTAACAACCTAACTAAACATGGAGTTTGACAATATTAAATTTTAAGAAATCCGTGTGTTAACCTGATGGTTAGGTTGTTCATTATTTTAGGTGTGGTCTAGATTCGAGTTGTGTTATTCGTTTTGTTGATAGAATTTTGCCCTCTCTTGTAATTCACCAAAAAAAAATATTTTAAATTTTGTTTGAAATTTTACACAATTTAACAAACAGATTGTATTGATATTGCACCCTATATTATAACATTTTGTATTTAAGAAAATGAGATTATAAGATTGTCATAATATTGAAAATTCAGAAACCATAATTTTATTCTGAAATATAACAATATATATGTCATAAATCAACTCAATGCTCAGCAATACGTAACTGAACGAAGTAACAGGCAAAAAAAAAAAAAAATTATGCAAGTTTCATAGACAAATGTTTTATTGTATAAACAAACGATGGTAGA
Source organism: Kokia cookei (assembly GCA_039519145.1). Lineage (NCBI taxonomy): Eukaryota > Viridiplantae > Streptophyta > Magnoliopsida > Malvales > Malvaceae > Kokia > Kokia cookei. The sequence goes on from JBBHDX010000510.1 coordinate 40,078, forward strand.
ATCATGGAAAACCTTTTGGAAGGTTATAAGATGTGGTTTTGAACTATTTTATATATATAAAATTAAATAGTAACGGAAGTATTAGGAAATGTCGAGTCATTTTAAAAAAATATTATTAGTCGTTTCAAAAAATTTAAACGTTTTAATTAAACCCCAAAATTAGGAAAACTATTAATAAATTCAAGTAAATTTAATGGCACGTTGCTGCAGAATTAGCAGGAATTTATGCCAATTAAGATATATATGGGCACAAGTCAAACAAATGGAACGGAAGAATTGAAGAAAATAAGAACCCAATTAATGACGGGGTTTGAAAACAGCCCACAATAATATTTTTTATTTTAAATAAATCATAGTTTAAGTCCAAATTACTTCTTTCCATTCAATTAATTTAGTGGTGAATTTTACTACATTAACTTTTTTTAATTCAGACCAGCCTATGGTCGAGTTAGGATTCACTTGGAAGTTGATTCTGTCATATTCATATGGACCAACGCCGGGTTATATTAGTACTTCACATTTCCTAATAATCCCGTCACTATTTTTTTTTTTATAATATTTCAAAACCACATCTTATAACATTTTGAAAACATTTTTCATAATTTTTATACCATACAACATTTGCCTAAGCCCTGAATCTTATATTTACCACACATTTTTATTAAATTCCTGAACTAAATTTTGGTATCTGAATTCTCAATATTTCTATAATTTTACTTCCTTAAATAATGTAATATAGAATATAACCTCAATATAAAATTCGACATATAATTACCATTGTGGATGTGGTTCACAAAAGATTCAATTTTGATGGCTCAGATCTTCCAAAAATCTGGCAAATCCTAAAACTTAAGGCCACTTCAACTTCCTGTAGACAAAAACAAAAACAAAATAATATATTTAAACTGTTTACATATAATATTTGCAAAGTTACATTTAGTGAGAAGTATATATAAATAAAAAAACCCAAATAAAATCTAATTAAATACTTATTGGTTTAAATTAAAAGTGTTCATGGATCGGATCTGGTTGGGTTTGGGTCATCTAATCAATTGTGATGGATCTTTTTTATCAACTTTTGTTAATTTTATGACAAAAAAGTGACGTGACAATTAAAAATTAATAAAATAATAAATTTAGCTTTTAATATTTATATGTTGTGTCAACTTAATTATGATTTTAAAAAAAATAAAATTCAATATTTACAGATTGTAAATTGAGACAATACATAAAAAGTCAAAATTTTAAATTTATATCTTTTTGAATTTCTTAGAATTAGGAGCAAATTAAAACAATATGTAAATGTTGAAAGTTTTTTTTATTTATTTAAATTATGACTCTATTGACAATATATCTAAACATTAAGAGTTAAATTTATTATTATATTAATTTTTGAACTGCCACTTCTATCCTCACAAAGTGATTTGTAATAATAGAACTTATTATTAGTCGGGCCAATACAAAGTTTTATACTCATTTCTTAGGCTCGGGCTCGATCTGAAAGATGGGATCTAAAATTTTATTCAAGTCCGACCCAGATAAAAATGCCAAACTTCAGTCCGACCCAACCCGCCCATATTAAAAAAAAATTATATTATTTTTATATAGAAACAAATTTAAAAAATATAATATATCAGATACACTAAAAACATTAAAATAAGTGTTTCCCAACAAATTGAAAATACATTCAAAAAAAGTTTTTATACTTAAATAACATTAAGATAGTTGCAACTTAGCAAAAGAATGACTCTAAAATAGTAGCAAAATTAATAATAAAATAAGAGTTATACAATATCTAAACAAAAACAATAGTAAGCAACTGTGAAAAACAATAATAGGCAAAATTAGACTGGCTCGAGCTAAAAAAAAAATCTTACTCAAAGCCTAACCCGTTTAGAAATGAGCTTTATTTTTTGACCAAATCCATTTTTGGGCTTATATTTTGGCCAAATCCTCTAACTTTTCGGGCGGGCCTTTGGGCCTGGGTGGATAACCCAACCCATGATCAGGTCTAACTGACACTTAACAAAACTGAACCAAAAAGACAATCGCGGTTAATTGAATGACCATTTTGTACTTTTTTTATAGTTAGGTGATAAAAAGAAAGTTAAACATAATTGGCTTACTAACAATATAATTTACCCTTAAATCTTTGAGTGATGAAGGAGAGGTAACATGAATGAGGCGATCTATGCAGGTGTCCTAGATACATGTTTTATTGTGCAGGATTAGTGGTAGAATCATGGAGAACCTTTTTAGGTAGGATTAAAGCAGTTAAAATAGGTAGGATTATCAATTACAATTTCTTACAGCTGAATTTACGTTTGACCTTAAAATTCAAATCCAACCTGATTCGATTTAACCGATTTAATCATTCGATGTTAAGCGGGTTTAACCAGGAAGAAAAAGAAGAACAGCCCCTTCAGACACCATTCTCTCGGTGGTTGTTTGTTTCCCTGGAATTTGGTATAAACCACTTGTTAACTCGCGACTGAGCCAAGAGAACCTGCAGATAAATGATACATCATAACATCAGAGTATGTTGTTTTTTGGAACAAGGAAAGTTTAAAGCTTACCTGTCTGTCCCACTCAGTTCTCCAGATGATAATAACAAGTACAACAGCTTGAACAAATATTCCTAGCAACATTCCAACCCAAACACCCTGAAAATGAAAAATTTATGCAAATTGATGAGTTTGCTTCTTAAAATAGAAAAGATGTGGTAGCATCACCTTGACTTCCATGTTGAAGCCGTATCCGAGCACAACACCAATTGGAATGCCAATCAAATAGTAGGAGGCTATGTTAACCCATGCTACACTGCTTTGCCATCCAGCACCAATGGCAATTCCTGCTCAAAACATACACCAAACTAAACATATTCCGTCTCCATGCATGAATCATTTTCCTCTAAGCACTCAACAGGGAGATATGACCACAGGGACAATCTTAAAATAAAAATGACACGTACTCAAATTCCACCTGAATCAGTTGCATGTAATCTATGTTTACCAGAGAGGACAGGTTGCACACTGTCTAAAAGTATGGAGCAAGCCAATAATGGAGATAAATCCACAACTGCATTGCCCACTTCTTCGCTTTCAGTGAATACATATGCCAAACGTCCTCTAAGGCATAAGAACAACGCAAATGTCACGCATCCAATGCAAAGCGATGTAAGTGTTATGGTCATAATTGAGAATTTCACACTTTTGGAGCTTCCTCTTCCAAGCTCATTTGACACCCTAACACTGCAAATTTTCCAGGAAAACAAACAATATGTTAACTCCTTCCAAACAAAATGCGTAAATCCGTGTCTGGTTCAAGCTTTAAGATGATAATAATACCTTGCTGCAGCTAAAAAACCAAGTGATATCATCATTTGCCATGTATTAATGTTTAGACTGAAAATAAGAACATATAGGTATTAGTTTTAAAACAGAAAAAAAAAAGAACCTGGAAGTGAAATCATTTAAACATTGCCCCAAACACTCACCAAATGGCAAAGGCATCGATTGCAATCTCTGCATTTTTCAAGTTTCCAGTCAGAAGAACCAAGATTGTGTTGTACCAAAGCTCAAGACTGACAAGGACAACAAAATTCCCAACATCAATATCTTTGTCATATATTATTCCATAAAGAACAGTTGTTTTAAGCTGACAAAAACCTTACCAAAGCATAGCACCAGATGACAAAGATAGCTTTACAGCAGGCCATAGATCCTTGAAAGCTAACATTGAGAAACCCTTCCATGTATCTTTACAGCCTCCACATGTAACAAAGATAAGTTGACCTATATTGGGTATCCAAACAGCAAAAATAGTAGATCGCAAAACTACAATGACCCCATCTTTGAGTTTCATTGTTAAAAGCCATGAAAGACATATGTGGGTTCCAATAGAGAATGCTGCTAAGCATGCAATAACAATAGTCTTGCTATATGATGCTAGGTCAACATTTGGCAAGTAAATGATATGATCATTGAAAACATGATGACGATGAACCAATGACCTATATAACCTGCCACTATTGCTATCTTTTCATCTTGGCCTAAAGCTATTAGAATTTTGGTTGTCAAGATAAACAAAGGAAGAAGGCAACTGGTAGTCAAAAACAAAAGTAGCCATGATCTTTGAAGGTATATCCCCAGCATATGGTATTGTTTTGCTCCCAATGCTTGTCCACGCGATATGTTTCAAATGCACTAGCCATACCAATCTGTGTAAACAAAAGTTTTGAACATTTAACACTAGTCTAAGAGCCTAGCAGGAAAAATTCCATTGACTTGCAATGTCCAATCTGAAGGATTTACATACCAGAAGACACATTGCCAAACTCTGCAAAAGGACAGTGCAACAAAGGGAAAAGGCAGCAAGCTCAGTAGGTCCAATGTGACCAACAAAAGCTTGACTGATTATAGTGACACCGAAGGTTGAAAACTTGGTGAAAATTGCAGGGCCGGCAACAATCCACAACTTCTTTGACTAAGTCAGTAGCTTCTTTTTAAATTTCACTTCTCCATCTTCATTCTTCTTAGCTTCCGCTAGCAGCCTTGTGGTTGATATCTCCTCCCATTGCTTTACAACAAGTGGCAAATCCTAGGATGAAGTTTTGGGAGGCTTAGTAAAATATTCAAAAACTTTAGAAGTTTATGAGAATTTATTTAAAAGAAATTTGGAGGTCTAATTAACTTTTTATGAAATTAATGAAGAAATGAAATTATCCAAAAATGTTATTTCATGTTTTTAATTAATTTGGCAAAAATCAAAAGGATGTATTTTATTGAGAAAGCCAAAAGGATTTTAACTCCAGACAATTACCATTTTCTAAATGGAAATTTGAAGGTTTTCAATATTTTGATCTTAAACAAATACTCAAAAAAAAAAAATGTTGACGGAAATTTCGGACTTTTTTGAAAATATTTGAAGTGTGGTTTATTAAATAAGTGATTAAATGCGGATAATGATTGGTATTGTTTTTGAGTCATGCCAGGATTTTACTAATCTAACTCCAATGAAAATCTGAGCCTGAGATAAAGTTCACAAAATAGAACCATTCTCGTTAGGTCGAATCATGTGTGATGTACGGGACAGCTCCTAGAGGGGATGTGCATATATTGCATTCAGTAGGGTTCAAATTCCCGATTTAAAGCATATAGATCATTATAGTGAGGTATGGTACTATGACCTATATGGTTTTAATCCTATCAAACGCAAGGTACACACGTTCCCCGATAGGTAGGTAGTTCATGCATCACCCAATCTAACAAGGTTTCTCGCTCTATAAACTAGGCTCAGATTCTCAACTTGAAACCTGAAGATAAAAACCCCGATATGATCAGAAAACGATATTGATTACTATTGAAGATTTAACTGACTACACGACACATAACACTTACAAAAGCCCCTTTGAAGGAGTTTAAAATCCCATAATAGCCCATGTTTGACAACACCAAAACCATCAATATATAGTTTTAAAAAATAAAAGAGAGAGATGATAGAGACAGAGTTAAGAGAGCTTAAAACTTACACAGGGAATTCCAAGCGAACAGAGAGAAGCAGAGATTTGGAAAATGAAGATTAATTCATGTTCATCTTCTTTTTCTATTTGTGTTAACAATTGTTTTGATCATCCACGTCAGCAAAATCCAGAAGAGCAATTAAAAAATTGAATAAATAAAAATAAAAAGCCGAAAGGTGACAGTTCGACTCCGTTGAATCTGACAAGTGACTAATTGTTAAAAATTATCCATGGTATTTATTGATTATGTAAGTGCTAATTCAAGAATTTAAAAAGCAACAAGGTGTTTATATTTTATTTTTTTTATAAAAATTATTTTGAAGTCAAATTAAATTTTGAACTCAATATACCACGCATCGGCGAAGTCTTTATTTTTGTCATTTTAAATTTTTTATACAATATTTTTAACTTACACCATCATAATGTAATTTAATTAATTAGTTTAACAATGAATAAAATGAAGCAAAAAAAATTTTCATGAAGGCTACAAATAAACCAGGAGCAAAATACAAGAATGAAATTTGGTGTGAACCCACGTTGACTAAATGAAGCTCACAGTTTTTCAAAAACACAATACTATATTTCTAAAATTTCTTGTGAAAATTAAGCAATGAAACAGGTGCTGAAAATGACAATGGTTTAATGGCAAATAACAATTTAAAATTAAAAGGGGAGAAAGATGGGAAATTTTATTTTTAGTTTATATTAAAAGTTTTGAAAAGGTGGAATGATGAAATTAATTATTTTGGATTTTACTCAATTTTCTCATTAATTTTTCTACTATTATGACTAAGTATGTTTTTAGATAGTTGTGGATACGGGGTAGTAACAATTTTATGATTATTATTTTTTATTTGGTAATAGTTTCTTACAGTTATTGTTTTATTTTATTTTTTTAAAAATTAAAAACAATAAGGATAAAATTGATTAATTTTTTAGAATTTAAATTTATTAAACAAATAAAAGATTGATAATATATAACACATGAATCTATAAGCTATGTCAAAATTTATATACATAACATGAATCTACAAACAAGCCAAAATCTATAAACATAATATAAAATTATAAATATGTCAGAAATCTAAACTATAGAGATGACTATAAATAATTTAGACTTTTTTTTCTAAGATAGCTAAACAAATCTCGTTAAATGCATTTACCTTTTAATAGTTAATTAAATGAGCCAACCCCAAGAAAACAAGACAAAATGACACACCAAAACTTTTCTTAAAAATTATGAGAAATCAAAATCCTAGCAGAGATGTGTCAATGGTTTCAAGAAATTATATATAGCAACAAAAAATACAAGTCCACAAGGAAAAAACCAGTGATTGACCCCTTCAAGCACCATTTTCTTTGGTCCCGGGATTCTGGTGCAGACCATTTATTAACTCGTGAACGAGTCAAGACAACCTGTAAATAATATTTACATCAATATCAAAGCATGTTGGGTGCTATTCGAAGTTAAAATTTTGAAGGTGACCCCTGATTATCCCAATCAGTTTTCCAGGTGATAATAATAAGTGTGACAGTTTGAAGAAGTGCTCCCCAGCAACATGCGGACCCGAACACCCTGAAAATGATCAGGAAGTAAAATATATACAGTATTAAGATCAGAGACGGTGATGTGATTGGGCAAGAGTAAAGCTTGATTGGACTCGAAAAAATCACCTTGACTTCCATTTTGAATACGTATCCGAAAACAACACCAATTGGAATACCAACTAAATAGTAGGAACCTATGGTAACCCGTGGTTCAATGCTTTGCCATCCAGCACCAGCAGCAACTCCTGTCCAAAACAAAAATCCCATATGAGCAAGCTAAATGTTTGATCTCCATGTATGCATGTATTCGGTTTATGTTGTTCCATTTCGACACGTACTCAAATTCGACATGAAGGTACAGAATGTTAACAGCAAATGGAAATTTACCAGAGAGGACAGGTTGAACACTTTTTAGAAGCATGGAGCAAGCCAACAATGGAGACAATTTTGTTACTGCGTTAGCCACTTCTTCGCTTTCTGTGAATATGTATGCTAGACGTCCTCTAAGGAATAAGAAGAGCACAAATAGCACAGGTCCAATGGCAAGTGATGTAAGCGTTGTGGTCATAATTGAGAACTTCGGCACCTTCGGAACTTCCTCTTCCAAGCTCATTCGACACCCTAACGCTGCAGGAAAACAAGCAATATGTTAAAATCCATGGTCTGGAACTCTGGCTCAAGCTTTATGCTGATAATAATACCTTGCTGCAGCCAAGGGACTTAGTGATATCATCATTTCCCATCCATTGATGTTGAGTTTTAAAACAAAAACATACACGTATTAGTATCCAAAAAAAAAAAAAAACAGAAGTGAAACCACTGAAACTGGATAAAAGCGTACCAGTTACTCACCAAATGGCAAGAGCATCAATTGCAACCTGAGCATTTTTCAAGTTTCCAGTTGAGAAGAACCAAGATTGTGTTGTACCAAAGCTTAGAGACTGACAAGGAGGCAACAAAATTACCAACATCAATATCTTTCTGGGTAACACTTAAGTTGACATTATTCCATGAAGAAGAGTTGTTTTAAGTTGACAGAAACCTTACCGAAGCATGACACCAGATGACAAAGATAGCTCCTACAACAGGCAATAGATACTTTTAAAGCTCATGTTTAGAAACCCTTCCATGTATTTTTACAACCTCCACATATAATAAACATAAGCTGAGCTGTATTTGGTACCCATTAGGCCAAAATCGTTGATAATAAAGCCCCGGTAAAGCTCATACTTGAGTGTCACAGTCAAAAGCCATGAAAGACAGATGTGGATTCCAATAGAGAATGCAGCTAAATATGCAATAATCATATTTATTGCTCTGTGGTCACAGGAGAACATTTGGCAAGTGAAGGATTCAATAAAGAACGAAAACACTATCCCGA
>JBBHDX010000511.1:12500-17500 GCA_039519145.1 Kokia cookei
AATGAAGGTTAACTCCCCTTTTTATGTTTATGTTAAACCAATCACTGATCTTATACTTTGTATTATTAATATAATCTAGTTTCTTTTTATAATATCTATTTATTTCTAATAAATATAATATTTATATAATAGATTGAATTTATCTAATTTATTTCTATATCGAATAGAGTGGCGATTAAAATGAATGATTTACTGAGTATAAATCGTGAATCAAAAATGGAAAATCATAAAAGATGGAAAAAGCTTTCGGCTCTAGTCATTCCATTATATTGACAATTTCAAAAAACTGCCCATACTATGAGCATAGTATGGTCGCGGTCAGGCAAGTATGCCCCCATCGTCTAGCGGTTCAGGACACCTCTCTTTCAAGGAGGCAGCGGGGATTCGACTTCCCCTGGGGGTTGGGGGTAGGGTACTACGAAAGGAAGTTGATCATGGATTATCAATAAACCTAGAATTGATTCTTCCTGGGTCGATGCCCGAGCGGTTAATGGGGACGGACTGTAAATTCGTTGGCAATATGTCTACGCTGGTTCAAATCCAGCTCGGCCCAATAATTCGCTGATCCGCCATAACCTAAAATGCCCATTTTTTTGTATTTTGTTTTCCAGAAAAGCCAAACAAAAAAAATTAGGGAAGAATAAAAAAAGTCCAATTTTCTGACCATCCCTACCGTTATTTGTTTTTTATTTGTTCTATTTATTTAGTTGTTCCCATAAATTATGACCTTGATAACGCTCTAGATTCATATCAGGATCATTAAATAGAAAGTTTAATGAAAAGAAAAAGAGTAAAGTAAACAAAAAAGAAGACTCTTTTTTTTTCATTTTCAAATTGATTATTGATCGATTTATTTGGCAATAACGAAAGGATTCCTAGTAACTAGTAATCCGCGTCGCTCTCACTCAAAGTGCATACCCGTATGGATATCAATATATCACTCGCGCCTTTGTTTGTTACAACCCGGCGATTCGAATCTAAAATCTAAATAGAAAATGGCTTGAATGAAATCATAAGACTATCTATGTTGTACACTTTTCTTTATTTCCCTGGGATTGTAGTTCAATTGGTCAGAGCACCGCCCTGTCAAGGCGGAAGCTGCGGGTTCGAGCCCCGTCAGTCCCGACGGATAACATTTTTAAAATACATCAATTGATCCCTCCGTTTTCTGTCAAAGGGGATACAAATGACAGAATTTCATTCCCAACAATATCTTTATCTTTTTTTTTATTTATTTTTTCCTTTCTCTTTTTTGTTGGGGTTTATTTGTAAACTATTTGTAAACGGTGAAAGTGGAAAAGCAGTCAGATGATACATCATCAGATGATTGTACAAGGAAGGTGGTAGATTATCGAAAAGAAAGGGTGGAAAAGAATATATATAAATAAAGGAAGGGAATTCTTTTGATTGGACCAGGCATCACTTTTTGTATTCGGTGTGGATAAAAGGTCTTCCTATGTTATACTATTCAATTCTCGACGGTGAATCGATTTGATAGCCTAGATATTGTTATTCATGATATTGATCCGATTCGATGTCATTGAAATGTAAGTCATTGCATTGAATTTACAAGCGACAAATTTATCATCTCTATGGGATTAAATCCCGAGTTATTGCGAAGTAAAAAAAACAATGAAATTATGGAAGTAAATATTCTCGCATTTATTGCTACAGCGCTGTTCATTCTAGTTCCTACCGCTTTTTTACTTATAATATACGTAAAAACTGTCAGTCAAAGTGATTAATTTGAATGAAACTTGACTTTTTATCAAGGAGTTAAGAAAAAAAAAAGGATTCAAATCTCACGTCTTAAATAAAATGAATGGACTAGAATCAGCAGTATCCTATAAAACTCGATAGTATGGTAGAAAAAAAATATGAATCTTTCTACCATACTATCTATATCTATTATTGTAATGTAGAAAGATACAAGCTTAATATAGATGAATCCACAATATGTATCTTCATACATGTCGATATCAATTAAATATATGTACTGTACATAGTATCTCAATTTTATTTCTTCGCTTGATCTATTTTATTTGTGTTGATTTCAATTAATCTGAAATAATTGAAAGGCGAGTCTTACGATTTTATAATTCTTTCATTTCATGGATTTGATTTTTTTGGTGGATACCGAGATTCCTATTAAAATAATCAGAAATGAAGGAAAAATGGAATGGAATAGGCATATATTAATTAAATTAATAAAAAAAAAAAAAAGAAAACCAAGTAATCTTTTTTTTGAACATTCCAAAGAAGTAATTCGTTGAGCAACTGACAGATGATCCAAAGAGTTCTATGGTAACTTTTCTTCGTATTTCGTTTCGAAAAAGGGGTATACCCTGCCGATTTTGAATTTAACTTCTTTGATCCATGATATGAAATGAGTCAATAAAGCATTTCATAAATGAAATTCAAATAAAACAGGGGGTAAGTGTCTAATATGTGACTACACTAAGGCAAGATCTTATTAAATAAAAAAAAGACTTTTTTTTTTCTCTTTGAACAGTAAAGAGGGAGGGAAATAAAAACAAGCAAATACAGAAAACAAAGGGGGTTCCTTGTCCCTCATTGTCCGTTTATAACTCTGGTAAGAGCCGGTTCATCAAAATAGAAAATTTAGGAAGAATTCTTTTTTTTTTAATTGCCGATCATCCGGATTCCTTTTCCTTTCGAAATACGAACATGGGGATTATTGAAATGTTTGTTTGATTTTGATTGAAAAGGTGTTATTCATAGAATACATTACTCCACTAGAATCCAAGAATTTCGAAATGAAGACTAATAAAATAGTTAAAAAAAGGCTTTGCAAAACGATCTAGAAAACAATTGATACGGTTTGATTCCTCAACCCAATTAGGAGTACCCCTAGAGCCCACTCCTTCCCCATACTACGAGTGAAAGGGAAAATGTAAAGACTACCATTAAAGCAGCCCAAGCAAGACTTACTATATCCATGTGTATTATGTCCCCTATCTCTATGAATATGAAACAAATATGAAGGAATTCAATTTTTCCATTATTGTTCACTAATAATAGTGGAATTACTGGCGCAGAGTCAAAAAGAAAAGGGAATTGTGACACGCCACCGTTGATGAATCACTTCAATAAATCCGCTTATACCAAGCTCTTATATGATGTCGAGTAAAATCGAGAACCATTAAGCACAAGCAAAATGCGCAGTAACACTTTTGGAAGTATCAAAAGAATGTTACTCACATGTATCAATAATAAGACTTATTCTTTCTTTTGGTGTCCCTCATTAAGTAAAAGCCAATTATCTATCCAATCTAATATTAATCGGATGCCTGAACGCTCAGAGACTTTCATCCGTCTGTATACAAAGTATCTTCCAACCCTTCTACAACCATTCATTAGTTAATTAGACACTCCCGTTATCCAATCTAATTCAAGACTCCTCTAGTAGCCACTCCGTTAGTAAGGGGGGCTCCCATATCAAGATTTACTGATTCCCTTCCACTACTTTAGTTTTTCCTTGAATCCTAGACGTTAGGAGACGTTAGGATTTCGAGTTTTTTGTTGATCAGGCGACACCCGGATTTGAACTGGGGAATAAGGGATTTGCAGTCCCCCGCCTTACCGCTCGGCCATGTCGCCAAAAGGCTACAAACAAAAAAATGAGAGTATCCCCTTCTTTTCTATTGAAAAAGAAAATGGGGATTCTCAGTTACAAAAGTTAAAATTCAGGACAAATAAATTGGAACCATTAACTATTGACTGCAAATTTATGGACGGTTCTTCTTCACTTGTCTTTTTCTAATGGTATAAGAAAATAAAACTGGATACATAACTAATCAGTATTGATTTTTTTTTCAATAAAAAAAACTTTCTGAATTTCAAGTATATTATAATAATATAACAGCAATTATGAGTCTATGTAAACCCCAGAGCATAAGTTGTTACACAGTTATAGTTATCTAATGAGGTATTTTATCTATCTAGATATGATGTCCATAGGGAATCAGCAAGAAATTATCGTGTTTCAATTTTTCATTGAATAGATTAAAATAAAAGAAAAAATAGAATTTTTGATAGAGCACGCCATGTCTTGTCTCCATTAGAGCGTTATAATGGAATAAAAGAAAGACATATATAAATAGAAATGCTATATCTGCACATGTTTAATAAATATAAGCCCTCTTTTCGTACGCACTTCAATCATATTCTAAATATTCTACTAAAAAATAAAAAACTAAAAAGTGGGTAAAAACATCTATCTTCTTTGCGAATCGTTTTTTGAACAATGGAGTCCATGAAAAAATTAAGCGCTAGAAAAATCAGCTCTCTCCCTATATATATTTTATGATTATTTTGTCTTTATTTCAACGAACAGATCAAATCAGGAATTCCTTTCATTTTTCTGGTATTCAATCGGATTGGAATATGTAATATCATAATAATGGTAGAAATTGAATTATTTTTTTTTTATATTCTATACAAAACTCCATGCGGCTAAATGGCATTTATCAATTCTTTTCTGTATCTGTTTGTTATAAATATAAATTCAAATTTGAGTATAATTTTTCTTCTTCCGTTCATACGCATTTCATATTTCATACATTCCACATATATTATATGGTATATGGAGTTAGATAAAATTTCATGTGATTCAGTAAACAGAATAGAAATTCAATTCCATCATTATTAGATCGATTCGTATGATTCGATGAAGAATGAGAAAAGAATGGGATTTTTTTGAGAAATGGGAAATTCAAAATGCTCGGGGATGAAAATGGGGAAATGTCTACAATACCTGGGTTGAATCAGATACAATTTGAAGGATTTTGTGGGTTCATGGATCGGGGCTTAACAGAAGAACTTTATAAGTTTCCAAAAATTGAAGATACAGAGCAAGAAATTGAATTTCAATTATTTGTGGAAACATATCAATTGGTGGAACCGTTGATAAAAGAAAGGGATGCTGTATATGAATCACTCACATATTCTTCTGAATTATATGTATCCGCAGGATTAAT
>JBBHDX010000511.1:22500-25000 GCA_039519145.1 Kokia cookei
AGGAGTTGCTAAGAGTAAAATTCGGGAAAAAGGGCCGATTGTATGGGAAATACTACAAGAAGTTATGCGGGGACATCCTGTATTGCTGAATAGAGCGCCTACTCTGCATAGATTAGGTATACAGGCATTCCAACCTATTTTAGTGGAAGGACGCGCTATTTGTTTACATCCATTAGTTTGTAAGGGATTCAATGCAGACTTTGATGGGGATCAAATGGCTGTTCATGTACCTTTATCTTTAGAGGCGCAAGCGGAGGCTCGTTTACTTATGTTTTCTCATATGAATCTCTTGTCTCCAGCTATTGGGGATCCCATTTCCGTACCGACTCAAGATATGCTTATTGGGCTCTATGTATTAACGAGTGGGAATCGTCGAGGTATTTGTGCGAATAGGTATAATCCATGGAATCGAAAAGGCTATCAAAATGAAAGAATTGACGATAATAACTATAAGTCTACAAGGGAGCCTTTTTTTTGTAATTCCTATGATGCGATTGGAGCTTATAGGCGGAAAAGAATCAATTTAGATAGTCCTTTGTGGCTCCGGTGGCGACTAGAGCAATGCGTTATTGCTTCAAGAGAAGCTCCCATCGAAGTTCACTATGAATCTTTGGGTACCTATCATGAGATTTATGGACATTATCTAATAGTAAGAAGTTTAAAAAAAAAAATTCTTTGTATATACATTCGAACCACTGTTGGTCATATTTCTCTTTACCGAGAAATCGAAGAAGCTATACAAGGGTTTTTTCGGGCCTACTCATATGATACCCAATCATATGGTATCTAAGCTAAAAAATTCTATGACACCAATATGAATTCGGGTCTCTCCGGTTCAACTAGGACCCCAGTTCCTGACCCGACTTTCTACCAAAATCAAGATCGAGAAAAGGAAGTTTTCCAATCATTGACTCAAACCCATTGGCGAAGTCCACTCAGCGGAATAAGGGGGTATTTATGGCAGAACGGGCCAATCTGGTATTTCACAATAAAGTGATAGATGGAACTGCCATTAAACGGCTTATTAGCAGATTAATAGATCACTTCGGAATGGCATATACATCACACATCCTGGATCAAGTAAAAGCTCTGGGTTTCCAGCAAGCCACTGCTACATCCATTTCATTAGGAATTGATGATCTTTTAACGATACCTTCTAAGGGATGGCTAGTCCAAGATGCTGAACAACAAAGTTTGATTTTGGAAAAACACCATCATTTTGGGAATGTACACGCGGTAGAAAAATTACGCCAATCTATTGAGATATGGTATGCTACAAGTGAATATTTGCGACAAGAAATGAATCCTAATTTTAGGATGACTGACCCGTTTAACCCAGTCCATATAATGTCTTTTTCAGGAGCTAGAGGAAATGCATCTCAAGTGCACCAATTAGTAGGTATGAGAGGATTAATGTCGGATCCCCAAGGACAAATGATCGATTTACCCATTCAAAGCAATTTACGCGAAGGACTGTCTTTGACAGAATATATCATTTCTTGCTACGGAGCCCGAAAAGGGGTTGTGGATACCGCCGTACGAACATCAGATGCTGGATATCTTACGCGCAGACTTGTTGAAGTAGTTCAACACATTGTTGTACGTAGAACAGATTGTGGCACCACCCGAGGGATTTCTGTGAGTCCTCAAAAGAGGACGCTTCCGGAAAGAATTTTTATCCAAACATTAATTGGTCGTGTATTAGCGGACGATATATATATGGGTCCGCGGTGCATTGCCATTCGAAATCAAGATATTGGGCTTGGGCTTGTCGATCGATTCAGAGCCTTTCGAACACAACCAATATCTATTAGAACTCCCTTTACTTGTAGGAGTACATCTTGGATTTGTCGATTATGTTATGGTCGGAGCCCCACTCATGGTGACCTGGTTGAATTGGGAGAAGCTGTAGGTATTATTGCGGGGCAGTCCATTGGAGAACCGGGAACGCAACTAACATTAAGAACTTTTCATACCGGCGGAGTATTTACAGGGGGTACTGCAGAACATGTACGAGCCCCTTTTAATGGAAAAATAAAATTCAATGAGGATTTGGTTCATCCTACACGCACACGTCACGGGCATCCTGCTTTTTTATGTTATATGGACTTGTATGTAATTATTGAGAGCGAAGATATTATACATAAGGTGACTATTCCACCAAAAAGTTTTCTTTTAGTTCAAAACGATCAATATGTAGAATCAGAACAAGTGATTGCTGAGATTCGCGCGGGAACATACACTTTAAATTTGAAAGAGAGGGTTCGAAAACATATTTATTCTGACTCAGAGGGGGAAATGCACTGGAGTACCGATGTGTACCATTCGCCCGAATTTACATATAGTAATGTCCGTCTATTACCAAAAACAAGCCATTTGTGGATATTATCAGGGGGTTCGTACAAATTCAGTGTAGTTCCTTTTTCGCTCCACAAGGATCAAGATCAAATAAACATTCATTATCTTTCTGCCGAACGAAGATATATTTCTAGATTCTCAG
>JBBHDX010000511.1:27500-32500 GCA_039519145.1 Kokia cookei
AAAAAAAAGAATTTCTTCGGGGGAGAAATGAGAGATATTTTCTTCCACCACCGAGAATTATTTGACTCTTGCATTTCAAACAATTTACATGATACATCAGGCCGCTCTTTTATAGGTATAGAATTTAATGATTCTTAAGATAATTTGTTGTGGTCATTTGAGTTGTTAATTTGTTAATAGTAATAAAGAGAATAACGAATAGAAAGTAATGGCTTGGCTCGTGGATAAACGACCAATCCCCGGTAGAAGAGAAGGTTCCATTGGAACTATTATTTATTTCAGGGTGTCTTGTCTCTCTTTTTTTTTAAGTAAAAAAAAAAGAGAGAGAGAGGAAGTGCAAAGAGAAATGGCAAGAAGATATTGGAACATAAATTTGGAAGAGATGTTGGAAGCAGGAGTTCATTTTGGTCATGGTACTAGGAAATGGAATCCTAGAATGGCGCCATATATCTCTGCAAAACGTAAGGGTATTCATATTACAAATCTGACTCGAACCGCTCGTTTTTTATCAGAAGCTTGTGATTTAGTTTTTGATGCAGCAAGTAAGGGAAAACAATTCTTAATTGTTGGTACCAAAAATAAAGCCGCTGATTCGGTGGCGCGGGCTGCAATAAGGGCTCGGTGTCATTATGTTAATAAAAAATGGCTCGGTGGTATGTTAACAAATTGGCCCACTACAGAAACGAGGCTTCATAAGTTCAGGGACTTGAGAACAGAACAAAAGACGGGGGGACTCAATCGTCTTCCGAAAAGAGATGCAGCTATGTTAAAGAGACAATTATCTCGCTTGCAAACATATCTGGGCGGGATTAAATATATGACGAGATTGCCTGATATTGTAATCATCGTTGATCAGCAAGAAGAATATACGGCTCTTCGAGAATGTATCACTTTGGGAATTCCAACAATTTGTTTAATCGATACAAATAGCGATCCCGATCTTGCAGATATTTCGATTCCAGCAAATGATGACGCTATAGCTTCAATTCGATTAATTCTTAACAAATTAGTAGTCGCAATTTGTGAGGGTCGTTCTAGCTATATACGAAATCCTTGATTAATAATAAGATAAATAAATTATTTTTTGGAACTACATAGATCTATGGAATCGGTTACTATATCCTGAATCGCGCAAAAGAGATAAAAAACTGTGAATATTGTGTGATTCGTTTCGTCGGTGTCAAAAATATAGAATTTGAGTAGGCAAGAGAAGATTGAATCAAAATAATTCCTTTTTTTTAAGTAAAGTTCTATTTCTGTCAGAGGGCAATATGAATGGTATATCATGTTCCATCAACGCACTAAACGGGTTATACGATATCTCTGGTGTGGAAGTAGGCCAACATTTCTATTGGCAAATAGCGGGTTTCCAAGTCCATGCCCAAGTACTTATTACTTCTTGGGTTGTAATTGCTATCTTATTAGGTTCCGCCGTTATCGCTGTTCGGAATCCACAAACCATTCCAACCGCCGGTCAAAATTTCTTCGAATATGTTCTCGAATTCATTCGAGACGTAAGCAAAACTCAGATTGGAGAAGAATATGGTCCATGGGTTCCCTTTATTGGAACTATGTTTCTATTTATTTTTGTTTCTAACTGGTCGGGTGCTCTGTTACCTTGGAAAATCATACAATTACCTCATGGAGAGTTAGCCGCACCCACGAATGATATAAATACTACTGTTGCTTTAGCTTTACTCACGTCAGTAGCATATTTCTATGCGGGTCTTTCAAAAAAAGGATTGGGGTATTTCAGTAAATACATTCAACCCACTCCAATTCTTTTACCTATTAACATTTTAGAGGATTTCACAAAACCCTTATCACTTAGTTTTCGACTTTTCGGGAATATATTAGCTGATGAATTAGTAGTTGTTGTTCTTGTTTCTTTAGTACCTTCAGTCGTCCCTATACCTGTCATGTTCCTTGGATTATTTACAAGTGGGATTCAGGCTCTTATTTTTGCAACTTTAGCTGCGGCTTATATAGGCGAATCCATGGAGGGTCATCATTGACTAGTTTTTGTTTTTGAAATAGTCTAGCCCTTTTTTAGCTTGGTCCAATCCAATGTATGCGCAACTCAATATAATCTACTTACTTAGGGACCATAAATATACAAATACGACGATCTAGAGTAATAACAAAAAAGATTACGATATTAGAGAATTGTAATAAAAAAAGGAAAGAGATCTAATTGAAAAGATCTTTTTCCTAAAATTCAGGGTTGGTCCATTTTTTTTATTACTCATATTTATATCATATTTACCTTCAATCAATATTATCTTTATATTGGTTTTTGGTTATTCAATTTCAATATTATGAGTCCTAATTAGAATAGGAATTCTTATGGTATCCGTTTAGGGTCTATGATTTTAAAAAAGCTGTTCTTTATATAGAATGATTCCCATTTCAGTCGATTTCTTCATTCAATTCAATGATTGACCAAAAGAAATTTTTTTTTAATAAATAATAAAATAAATTGCATGAACTTAGCTCAATCAAATACTGATATTGATTTTTTATTTGTATGCAATGATTTGGTCTAATGAATTCGTCCATTTAGATTGGATCCATGTGAGGCGAAATAAAAAATAAAAGGAAGAGACGAATTTACATTACAAAAAACGATATAAAAAAAAAGGGGGAGGTATATCGAATCTAATGGCTATAAGACAGCTCTTGTCTATCCTTTGAGGAATAATTCTAGAATCCAATTGAATCTAAGACATGAATAGTTGGTTTACCTTATGTAAGAAACACATGTATATGGGATATTAGGTATTGACTAGTTATATACGAACTCAAAATATATCTACTCCAACCTACTACTGTGGATTTAGATAGGTATTCCAATAGAAGAATAGAAGTTCCTCTGTTTCGTCTTTGACTCTGAATTGAATGAATAAAGAGATAAAATAAAGACAAAAACGAAGAATTCAAAGCAAAGAATGGGTTGGAAAAAAGAAAGGGAAGAACAAAGTATGTGCGGATTCAAAAAAATCTAGCGGATAGGACCTAAAAAAAAGATATCGAAACAGTTCTGACGGTTCAATAAGCTTCTCACTTCTATTCGGAGTTCTTAGTTACTTCGGCAGGTTGAATCTTAGCGATGGAATAATATAATTAAGTCAAAATTCATTGGATGATTGTATCATTAACCATTTCTTTATTTTGGTGCGAGGAACTTATCATGAATCCACTGATTTCTGCCGCTTCCGTTATTGCTGCTGGGTTGGCTGTCGGGCTTGCTTCTATTGGACCTGGAGTTGGTCAAGGTACTGCTGCGGGCCAAGCTGTAGAAGGTATCGCGAGACAACCCGAGGCGGAGGGAAAAATACGAGGTACTTTATTGCTTAGTTTGGCTTTTATGGAAGCTTTAACAATTTATGGGCTGGTTGTAGCATTGGCACTCTTATTTGCGAATCCCTTTGTTTAATCCTATAAACATGAGAATTTTGTATTTTTTTTTCTTATTTTATGGCTTGGGACTTACTCCTCGCTTTTTCGAATTCTATCAAGATTTCACCCCTACAATTAATTATTCGTTGGGACAATAATCCATGGGAAGGATTAATTTGAGGATGAGGAATTATCACACCGACTCGCTTTCTTCCTTCCCCTTCTTAGTTCAAGAGAACCCCTTATTTATTGTTTAAAGGAGTGTTGCAACAAATGAGGTATTTTGCCATTGACATGAAACCTGCCCCCTAATTCTAATAAGAATTATTATTATTGGGAATTTTCAATTGAAAAAAAAAATACATTTCTAGCTAACTAGATAAATAGAATATATTCTTGACTCCGTTTAGACATAGGTAAATGAAAATTCATAATCATAATAATGAATAATTTAATAATAAATTTAATAATTTATTAAAACAAAAAAAAGAAATACATAGAATTAGAATAATTAGAATAATATAAATATGATACAATAGAATAAATGGAAAAGGAGTCAAAGCGATATAATACAAAAAAAAGAACTGAGTTCTTTTTTTTTAGTCTATCTAAAATAAAATAGGAGATCATATGAAAAATGTAACCGATTCTTTCGTTTCCTTGGGTCACTGGCCATCCGCCGGGAGTTTCGGGGTTAATACCGATATTTTAGCAACAAATCCAATAAATCTAAGTGTAGTCCTTGGTGTATTGATCTTTTTTGGAAAGGGAGTGTGTGCGAGTTGTTTATTTCAAGAATAGGCTGGATTCACCCAGTTGTACTTTTTTTCATTATAACTAGGAAAGAGAAGAGTGCATGATCCCGCGAATTACTTCTGAATAAATTTTTAAAATCATATTTTAGAACCATAGCATTTCGTGATTCATTGGTACATCGACTTTGATTCTCTATTAACCAATAATCTGGGACCATTAACATGGTTAAGGCCAAACCCGTTTGAAGTTCAGATGCAGCAGGGTACTCTTTCTACTACTATGTTACTAAATACAGAAATATTTTCAAAACAAAAATGTTTTTTCGATATAAAACACTCATGTCGATAAAACGATTTGAGCCCCCTTTTCCAATGCTGAATCGATGACCTATGTATAAAGGGAGAAGAATTCTTTGAATTTGAAGAAAAAAAAGAAACAACTTTGCTGACAAATTACAATTATACATTATACAATTCTAAGTACAATTAGAAATTCCAAATTATATGTAAATTTTTTATTTATTATTTTTTTTATTATACTTTTTAGTTTTTTGATATATTTTCTATTTTGGTCAGAAGAATCCTCCGAATATTCTGGTCTTGGATTAGTAATCAGTTTCGATATTTTGGAATATGAATAGAGACGAGAGGGAGAGGGTAAGCTCATTACATTAGAAAAAAAACAGATTGGGAATTAATTCCCAATAAATAAGAAATAATTGAGCGTGAGAGCCAAATGAATCGAAAGGTTCATGTTTGGTTCGGGAAGGGATCATGGAATTTTTCAAATAAAAAAAATGAATGGAAAGATAATCTACTTTCATTAAGTGATTTATTAGATAATCG
>JBBHDX010000511.1:35000-40000 GCA_039519145.1 Kokia cookei
AGGAACGAAATGAAATAAGAATTCGGCCCATAACATCTATGTTAGCTTTTCTGTCTGAATGCATTCAAAACAATTCGCTTTCTAGATGATCCTTCTAGAAGAATGGGATTAGAATAGAACAATTTTTCTAGTTACTTCGTTCTCTATTTCTATTTGAGAAAATCCTTAGGAAAAGCATTTTGTTTCCGCCGAGCTAAAACAAGATGTAAATGTCTCTAGTAAACCAAAGTTATCGTTTAATAGCTATTTTGCTTCAATCTATCCCATCAAAAAAAATTGAAGATTTAGTTACGATTAGAAATACACTTTTCTATCTTTATCCATGGATCTTTTCCTCATACTTATTCAATTGGATCAATACTTCCAATTGATCAAAAAAAAATTTATGTTTCGTAATTTCATAATCCAACTTTTCAATTTTTATTTAGAATATAATTTTAAAATTATATATAATTTAATTGGCCCTTGGATCCAAATCACGAGAATGTATATTCTTCCTCAAATCTTTCGTTGAGAGGTAAAGGATTAAATCCTTTTCCGAAATAAAGTTTTTGCTCGGAATATGAATCAAACCGAGGGACCCCTTAACTCTTAGGGGGATTAATAGAACGAATCACACTTTTACCACTAAACTATACCCGCTACAATGCGATTATTGTATTTATTGTATATAAAGGGACCCTTTGTCGAACAGGGGAATTGGGCGTAATCAAGATAGGATTACAAGATAGGAGCCTAAAAAATCCTGAAAATTAGGGCCTTGCCGTCTTTTGTCAGAAGACTTGTGTTATAGGAGTTTTGATAGATAGGATTCGACAAAAGGACTTAGTCATAACATAAATAACATAAAAATGGATTGTGCAAAAATCCATAGTTTTTTTTATTATTTATTCTAGTTATTCTAGTAAAATATAACATAAATGGAAATAAAAAGAAATAGGAAGAAAGAAAAAGAATAGAAATAATATTTTGATTCTATATCATAGGAACGGAAATAGGACTTCTTCTGCTTCTGATTGTTGATTCAATGCAATAACAAGATTTTTTTGTTACAATTACAACAAGTCAGATCGCAGAATCATAGAAAAAATGAGTTATTTGAGTTGAAAATAAAAAAGGGAGCCCGGCCGGGTACTGACCAGGCCGGTCTGTGGAAATTGGAAATAAAAAAGTCCCTTTTGCGCGAAATCAAAGCGCTATTCTTTCTTTTTTTTTATTTGAGATATTTCTTTAGAGCCCTTGTTTTATTTTTTTATTTAAAAATATAAATGATATAGGATATAATATAAATGAAATGGAATTACTGATAAAAGTTCTATATATCTATAGAAAAGTTGGATATATCTATATAATTAATCTATATCTATATAATAATAATAAAATCTATATCTATATAATAATAATAAAATAGATAATCTATATATCTATGGATTAATAATACTCTATATAGATAAATAATAATCTATATAACATAATCTATATAACAAAGTAAAAAAGGGCTTTTTTCAAGCCTTTCTTTTTGCGTGCTGTAACATAGTAATTATCTTTTCTCAATTAGGAGAGATGGCTGAGCGGACTAAAGCGTCGGATTGCTAATCCGTTGTGCGAGTTATTCGTACCGAGGGTTCGAATCCCTCTCTTTCCGTTTCGGTTTTTGGTAGTGGAATAGATCAAATCCTAATACCATTTCTAAAAATGAAGCAAGGAACTCCCCCTTTTTTATTCTTCGCGTCCAGGATTACGTCCCGGATCATTAGATAGGAATCCGAAGATGAAGAGAGAAACAAAGAATATTACTACGGTGTAAACAAAGAGTTTAAGAGTAAGCATTACACAATCTCCAAGAGCATTTTTTTGGAAAAAGAAGAGAATAGATTCCCCGTTTTTATACCACATATCCTATTTTATTTTGATTTTGACACCAAGAAATAAAGTGATTTCTAGAATTTCTAGAAATCGAAAAGAATTTTCAGAAATTCACTTGTAATAAGAGTTGAGTTTTTCATTACAAAAAAAATTCTTTCATACCAACAATTATATATTGTGGCGGACTCTAATCTAAATAGGGTTCTTCGGCGAAAAGGGTCAGAATGAGGAAATGGGATGATCCAGATTTATCAGGGCTATCCGAGAATTTCAATCTTTGAATTGAGGGTTCGTTCATAGTGTAAGACTTATCTGATCTTTTCAATTGTTAGAATTTTTTTTTCTTGAATCACTCATGAATTTTTCTAGGACAGTATTAAGGATCTCATCGAAAACTTACAGCAGCTTGCCAAACAAAGGCTAAGAGAAAAAAGAGAACAGGTATTACTGGCATAAAATCTACGATTGGATTCAAAAAAGCATAGGCCTCGGGCAATTTGGCGAATAAAAAACTACTCGAAAAAAGGGCAGAATTAAAACAGATACAGAGCAAATTAAAGATATTAAGCATAACAAAATTTTGTTCTTGGAGATAATTTTGATTGAGTTATTAATATGTTTTTTGATATAAGGAAAAAAATG
Organism: Kokia cookei; assembly: GCA_039519145.1. Taxonomy (NCBI): domain Eukaryota; kingdom Viridiplantae; phylum Streptophyta; class Magnoliopsida; order Malvales; family Malvaceae; genus Kokia; species Kokia cookei. The sequence goes on from JBBHDX010000511.1 coordinate 37,509, forward strand.
AGGAAAGGAAAATAAGGCAGACTAAACAATACTTCTTTGAACTCACCCAATCAAAAAGCCTTCAATTCTTACAAGAGAATAGAAGAAATCATACTTTCATACAATATCTTAATTGAATTCTATGTAATGATCAATAAATTCGATTTAATTCTCTATCCATACGTGCAAAAATCGTAGCAAGAATCTAATCTATTCCATAGCTATAGCTATTTGGAACTGGAATTGACGAACAAGGAATACCCATATTAGTGTTTAGTAGTTTCAAATAGAAATCTAAATGGGGCGTGGCCAAGTGGTAAGGCAACGGGTTTTGGTCCCGCTATGCGGAGGTTCGAATCCTTCCGTCCCAGAGCATACTCTATTTATATATCAGAATAACCATATCCGAATCTAAATTGCTCTTTTTTTGTTTTTAATAACCTTCTTTCTAACAGTCAAATATTGTAGAAAATGCGATTCTTGCTTTTGATTTTTAATGATTTATTAAGATTGGGACTCGAACAGCTGTGAGATTGCTGGATCTATTCTACCGAGTTATTTGATCTATCGGGTTATTTGAAGATGCAAGGTAGATTCAAAAAGATTAGTTTATTTGTGTTATTTATAATATTCGTGATATTATTAGTATTTTCGCAATATTATTATTAATGATATTCTTTATTTTTTTTTTTTTTATTATTAGAATCAAAAAGTTTAATTAGAATAGAAAAGTATAATAAAAGTAAAAAAAAATAAAAAAATATTGCATTCAGACAATCATACAATATGGGGTAGTTTGCATTCTTATTGAGGCTTTTTCTTCCTAAATTATTTATTTATTTCATATAGCATATAGAAGGAAATTGATTTCATATAGAAAGTATAGATAGATTACTATGTATCGACTGAACCAATGACTATTCATGATTCCATAATTGAATCAATGCTCCAAACTAGAGGAATGTTATGGTAAAACTTCGTTTGAAACGATGTGGTAGAAAGCAACGTGCGACTTGAAGGACATGATCAGCTGTGGATGTCAAAACCCACCACTTTCCGTTATGTAGAAATGAAGGTGCTTTTTGCTCGACATCCTTTGTTCTATTATAATCCGTCTTTTTGTTGGGTTGTAATGTAAATAGTACAGGATGGAGCTCGAAGAGAAACATCCATTTTCAGGGGCAAGGATCTAGGGTTAGTTAATGGAAATCAATAAGTTGGAACAACTTCGTAAGTCTATTTGTGATATAGAAATCGAAAGGATCCGATTCAAACTATTTTCAAATCAAAAAGAAAAATTGTTGGAATTGGAATTGGTAAAACTCTTTCGATCAAAAGTGTATCATGCGGGAATTAATCGTTCATATGATTCTTTGATAGAAAGAAAAAAAGAGAGAAAAAGGGCATGTTGCTGCCATTTTTGAAATGATTAAATATCGCCGAAGTAATGTCTAAACCCAATGATTCAAGGCAAAGATAAAAGATCCTAGAACAAGGAAATACCCTTTTCAATTTTCTCAACAACTGGATTAAAATGAAGAATCGAAATAGATTCTAAGCGAGACAAACAAAAAAGGGGTTATACGACTTAATAAAAGAATGCCTAAGGATTTTTTTTTGAGCATTTTGAGAGTTATTTGACTTGAGTTATGAGAGTACGAATGCTTTTTTCTTCTTTTTTTTTCGAAAAAAAAAGACGGGGTTAAATGTCTAATCGATTTGCTGGTTTATGGATCTTTTTGACATTCTAATTCCGTACATTATAATTCCATACATTATAATTCCATACATAGACATAACTTTGAATTAATCATTTTTTTTTCTCGAGCCGTACGAGGAGAAAACTTCTTATACGTTTCTAGGGGGGGGGGGGTATTATTTAACTACATCTATCCCAATGAGCCGTTTATCGAATCGTTGCAATTGATGTTCGATCCCGAAGAGAGGGAAGAGATCTTCGAAAAGTGGGTTTTTATGATCCGATAAATAATCAAACCTATTTAAATGTTCCCGCCATTCTCTATTTCCTTGAAAAAGGAGCTCAACCCACAGCAACTGTTCATGATATTTTAAAGAAGGCGGGGGTTTTTACAGAACTTAGTCTTAATCAAACAAAATTCAATTAATGAAATACAAAAAAGAGGGTGTGGATGATTCATATCTAGCTTTGTATAAATTTTTCTTTATTATCTCCTCCCCCCTCTTTTGGTCTATTCAGACTTTTATTTTAAATAAATTTATTATTCGTATTTCTTATTGCTTTGCTACTATAGAATATTGCTACTATATACTATAAAACATAGAATACCGTGTTCTATAACAACAAAACCAGATTTTATTGAGCCAATTTTATTGATAGAAAATAGAGAGAAAAAAGATCAAGTGAATAAATGAAGTAATTGCATTTAAACATTTACAAAACAACATAAAATAAGATAAAAAAACAGATAAAATAACATATAACATATAAAAAGAGAAAATATTAATAATAATTAAAAAAAAAATGGACTTAA
>JBBHDX010000512.1:0-5000 GCA_039519145.1 Kokia cookei
TATGATGGCTCTTGGTTCAGTTACGTATTGCTGTAAACTTGTTCAATTTTTCTACCGTGCAATGTAAACTTTATGAAGCTCTTCGCCCTGAATATACGGATTTATCTAAGTACTTGCGAGGCCCGTAAATTTCCTAAGTACTCGGGGTGGGCGTTCGACCGAATCGAGTGAAAGCATTCCGAGTTCTCGTGTCATATTTTTTTGTCAAGTACTTGAAAACTATTGTTTCGGTATTTGCTGCTCGTATGTTAGCACATAAATTTGTAGCCTTATTATATATTTGAATTTTTTTTAAAGGAGTGACTAATTTCATGCATGAGCACATTATTACATATTTTGAATAATTTTTCTAAGCAAAATTATTATTATTATCATTATTAAATTTGAAGGATTTTAAATTTAAAAAAAATTCAAATTATTATTATTATTATTAAAATAATTTTTAATTATTACTTTCCATAACTTTAATAATTTTAACTTTCTTTAATTTTTTTAATAATATTTTAGAAATTTCGTGCTTTATAAATATAAAATTTGAAATTTTATTAAACATTTTGAATTTTAAAAAGTTTTTTGAGCTCCGTCGGAAACAATCGGCACGTTGGTGCCCTGGATGTGCTGGATCATCGGACACCATCGGCAGCTTAGGTCGATGGTGGTACGGGCCCATCGGGAATCATCGGCACCTTTGGTGCCTCGGATGTGCGGGAGCATCGTACACCACCGACAACTGAGGTCGATGGTGGTTCGAGACCATCGGGAAGTACCGGAACCATGGTGCCTTGGATGTGCGGGAGCATCATCGGACACCATCGGTAGCTTAGGCCGATGGTGGTGCGAGACCATCGGGATCCGTCGGTAACTTGGTGCCTCGGATGTGCGAGAGCATCGGACACCATCGGTAACTTAGGCCGATGGTGGTGCGGGACCATCGGGATCCATCGGACACCATCGTATTGGCAGCTAAGGCCGATGGTGGTGCAGGACCATCGGGAAGTATCGGCACCATGGTGCCTTCGATGTGCGGGAGCATCGGACACCATCGGTAACTAAGGCCGATGGTGGTGCGGGACCATCGGGAAGTATCGACACCTTGGTGCCTTCGATGTGCGGGAGCATCAGACACCATCGGTAACTGAGGCCGATAGTGGTGCGGGACCATCGGGAAGCATCGGCACCTTGGTGCCTTCGATGTGCGGGAGCATCGGACACCATCGGTAACTGAGGCCGATAGTGGAGCGGGACCAACGGGAAGCATCGGCACCTTGGTGTCTCGGATGTGCGAGAACATCGGACGGACACCATTGGTTGTCGATGGTGGTGCGGGACAATCGGGAGCCCTCGGGACCTTGCTGCCTTGGATGTGCGAGAGCATCGGACACCATCGGTAACTTAGGCCGATGGTGGTGCGGAACCATCGAGAAGCATCGGCACCTTGGTGCCTCGGGTGTATGGGAGCATCGGGCACCATCGGTAACTAAGGCCGATGTTGGTGTGGGACCATCGGGATCCATCGGCACCATGGTGCCTTCGATGTGCGGGAGCATCGGACACCATCGACAACTGAGGCCGATGGTGGTGCGGGAGCATCGAGAAGTGTCGGCACCATGGTGCCTTCGATGTGCGGGAGCATCGGACACCATCGGCAACTTAGGCCGATGGTGGTGCGGAACCATCGAGAAGCATCGGCACTTGGTGCCTCGGGCGTATGGGAGCATCAGGCACCATCGGTAACTAAGGCCGATGGTGGTGCGGGACCATCGGGATCCACCGGCACCATGGTGCCTTCGATGTGCGGGAACATCGGACACCATCGGGAAGTATCGGCACCATGGTGCCTTCGATGTGCGGGAGCATCAGACACCATCGGGAAGTATCGGCAACATGGTGCCTTAGATTTGCGGGAGCATCGGACACCATCGGTAACTTAGGCCGATGGTGTTGCGGGACCGTCGGGAAGCATCGGCACCTTCCATGTGCGGGAGCATGGGACACCATCGGCCCAAAAAAAGCGCGGGACCATCAGCAACTTGGCGCCAAAAAAAAAGTGTCCCTGTTTCAGACATAATAATGTTTCCTGGTAGCACATCGATAAAGTTTTTTTAGCTCTTTAGGGGGGGAGTGATTCTGAGGGACCAGACCTAGGGGTTGTCAAGGGCACTTCCCATGCCCATCTCATGCCCCAACGTCGGAGCCCCCCCACCACCGGTTAGGTTCCCGGTGGTGCTCCGGTGAGCCGTCCCCGGCAACCGTCCGGTGACTATTCCGGCAAACTTCCGGCAAGGCATCTCGGAACATAAAAAATGATGCGAAGAGTCCCTCCCCCTTCCCAAAGCTATGGATATCATTACATGTTCATTCGCCTATGAATGAATCGTCCCGTTCCCTCCCCTCTTGCAACAAGATCCTCCGCCACCTTGAGACATCGGTGGTGCGGGAGCCTCATACAACACTGGCAACGTATGCCATTGGTTAAGTATGGGTCCATCGGGTAGCAACGGGACCTTGTGTGGGAGCCTCGGACACCATAGGTGACCTAGGCCCTTGGTTGTGCGGGAGCATCCAACACCATCGGCAGCTTAGGACCCGGTTCGTCGGTGCTAAGAAAAATTACCCCTGTTTCAGACATGTGCGAGAGCATCGGACACCACCGGCACCTTGGTGCCTCGGATGTGCGCGAGCCTCGGACACCACCGTCACCTTGGTACCTCGGATGTGCGGGAGCCTCGGACACCATCGGCACCTTGGTGCCCCGGATGTGCGGGAGCCTCGGACACCTTGGTACCTTGGATGTGCGGGAGCCTCCAACACCGTCGGCAGCTTGGTGCGTCGGATGTGCGGGAGCCTCCGACACCTTGGTGCCTCGGATGTGCGAGAGCATCGGACACCATCGGGATCCATCGGACACCATCGTATTGGCAACTAAGGCCGATGGTGGTGCGGGACCATCGGGAAGTATCGGCACCTTGGTGCCTTCGATGTATGGGAGCATCGGACACCATCGGCAACTGAGGCCGATGGTGGTGCGGGACCATCGGAAAGCATCGGCACCTTGGTGCCTTCGATGTGCGGGAGCATCGGACACCATCGGTAACTGAGGCCGATGGTGGTGCGGGACCAACGGGAAGCATCGGTACCTTGGTGTCTCGGATGTGCGAGAACATCGGACGGACACCATTGGTTACCGATGGTGGTGCGGGACAATCGGGAGCCCTCGGGACATTGCTGCCTTGGATGTGCGAGAGCATCGGACACCATCGGTAACTTAGGCCGACGGTGGTGCGGAACCATCGAGAAGCATCGGCACCTTGGTGCCTCGGGTGTATGGGAGCATCGGGCACCATCGGCAACTAAGGCCGATGGTGGTGTGGGACCATCGGGATCCATCGGTACCATGGTGCCTTCGATGTGCGGGAGCATCGGACACCATCGGTAACTTAGGCCGATGGTGGTGCGGAACCATCGAGAAGCATCGGCACCTTGGTGCCTCGGGTGTATGGGAGCATCAGGCACCATCGGTAACTAAGGTCGATGGTGGTGCGGGACCATCGGGATCCATCGGCACCATGGTGCCTTCGATGTGCGGGAGCATCGGACACCATCTGGAAGTATCGGCACCATGGTGCCTTCGATGTGCGGGAGCATCGCGGAACCATCGAGAAGCATCGGCACCTTGGTGCCTCGGATGTGCGGGAGCATCGGACACCGTCGGCACCTTGGTGCCTCGGATGTGCGGGAGCATCGGACACCGTCGGTACGTTGGTGCCTCGGATGTGCGGGAGTCTCGGACACCATCGGCACCTTGGTGCCTCGGATGTGCGGGAGCATCGGACACCATCGGCACCTTGGTGCCTCGGATGTGCGGGAGCATCGGGCTAAAAAATAAAGTGTCCCTGTTTCAGACAGGCTAATGTCTCCTGGTAGCAGAATGAAAAAGTTTTTTTAGCTCTTTAAGGGGTAGTGATCTGCTGCCCCCCGGCGCCCCCCCACCTACCGACGTGGGGGGCGTCCCTCACCCCCATGGGGTGTGGACGGCTACGTGGGTATCGATGTGGTAGCAAGTGGATCACCGGCGGCGGTGGTGGGGGCGATGATTTTCCGGCCGGCCAAGCTCGTGCCCATAGAAATGTAGCCAACGACTACAGGACCAAGTTCCCTATTTCGGGCAAAGATCCCCTAGGGTGGCATACGCATATCTATGGGCTCGAGCTTGGCTTGCTCGTTCCCATCATCATAGGGGAGCCTTGTGCTTCCCAAGTCGGCAACCACTCGATGCCTTGGCCTTGCCAAGCACGAGCCTACAATCGACGCTGCCCGTGACCCCAGCACCAAGTCTCTTCGATGGAAACGGCTCGTTGGGGGGTCTAAGTTGAGATTGTAGGCTCGGTCTTGGCTCGATCAAGGTCCGAGTGGGTTCTCGTGCCAAGCGATTGTGGTGTGCCCTCGTTCATTATTTCTTCCGCTCACTTATCAATTCGTTGGTTGGGTGGGTTGTAGACCGGTGTCCGTGGGTTCTACCACTAGTTCGCAACAGGCATATGAGTGGTGTTTTGGTTGTGTGTATTGGCAGGCTCCGTGCTGTTTGCATCGAACTGTCAAGCTGCACACCGCTTCATTACATCTCCTTGCTGTCATTGAACTCAAGGGGTGCGATCGGGATCCTGTGTTGTGTACCTAGCTACATGGAAATACGTACGTGTTACCGTCCTTTTTCCATCTTGTGCCCTTCGGTGGTGCCTTGTGCTTCCCAAGTCGGCAACCACTCGATGCCTTGGCCTTGCCAAGCACGAGCCTACAATCGACGCTGCCCGTGACCCCAGCACCAAGTCTCTTCGATGGCAACGGCTCGTTGGGGGGTGTAAGTTGAGATTGTAGGTTCGGTCTTGGCTCGATCAAGGTCCGAGTGGGTTCTCGTGCCAAGCGGTTGTGGTGTGCCCTCGTTCATTGTTTCTTCCGCTCACTTATCAATTCGTTGGTTGGGTGGGTTGTAGACCGGTGTC
>JBBHDX010000512.1:17500-22500 GCA_039519145.1 Kokia cookei
CGGACACTACCGGCACCTTGGTGCCTCGGATGTGCGGGAGCCTCGGACACCATCGGCACCTTGGTGCCCCGGATGTGCGGGAGCCTCGGACACCTTGGTACCTCGGATGTGCGGGAGCCTCCGACACCGTCGGTAGCTTGGTGCGTCGGATGTGCGGGAGCCTCCGACACCTTGGTGCCTCGGATGTACGAGAGCATCGGACACCATCGGTAACTTAGGCCGATGTGGTGCGGGACCATCGGGATCCATCGGACACCATCGTATTGGCAACTAAGGCCGATGGTTGTGCGGGACCATCGGGAAGTATCGGCACCTTGGCGCCTTCGATGTGCGGGAGCATCGGACACCATCGGTAACTGAGGCCGATGGTGGTACGGGACCATCGAGAAGCATCGGCACCTTGGTGCCTTCGATGTGCGGGAGCATCAGACACCATCGGTAACTGAGGCCGATGGTGGTGCGGGACCAACGGGAAGCATCGGCACCTTGGTGTCTCGGATGTGCGAGAACATCGGACGGACACCATTGGTTGCCGATGGTGGTGCGGGACAATCGAGAGCCCTCGGGACCTTGCTGCCTTGGATGTGCGAGAGCATCGGACACCATCGGTAACTTAGGCCGATGGTGGTGCTGAACCATCAAGAAGCATCGGTACCTTGGTGCCTCGGGTGTATGGGGGCATCGGGCACCATCGGTAACTAAGGCCGATGGTGGTGCGGGACCATCGGGATCCATCGGCACCATGGTGCCTTCGATGTGCGGGAGCATCGGGAAGTATCGGCACCATGGTGCCTTTGATGTGCGGGAGCATCGGACACCATCGGTAACTTAGGCCGATGGTGGTCCGGAACCATCGAGAAGCATCGGCACTTGGTGCCTCGGGTGTATGGGAGCATCAGGCACCATCGACAACTAAGGCCGATGGTGGTGCGGGACCATCGGGATCCACCGGCACCATGGTGCCTTCAATGTGCGGGAGCATCGGACACCATCGGGAAGTATCGGCACCATGGTGCCTTCGATGTGCGGGAGCATCGGACACCATCGGGAAGTATCGGCACCATGGTGCCTTCGATGTGCGGGAGCATCGAACACCATCGGTAACTTAGGCCGATGGTGTTGCGGGACCGTCGGGAAGCATCGGCACCTTCCATGTGCGGGAGCATGGGACACCATCGGCCCAAAAAAAGCGCGGGACCATCAGCAGCTTGGCGCCAAAAAAAAAGTGTCCCTGTTTCAGACATAATAATGTTTCCTGGTAGCACATCGATAAAGTTTTTTTAGCTCTTTAGGGGGGAGTGATTCTGAGGGGCCAGACCCAGGGGTTGTCAAGGGCACTTCCCATGCCCCAACGTCGGAGCCCCCCACCACCGGTTAAGTTCCCGGTGGTGCTCCTGCGAGCCGTCCCCGGTAACCGTCCGGTGACTATTCCGGCAAACTTCCGGCAAGGCATCTCGGAACATAAAAAATGATGCGAAGAGTCCCTCCCCCTTCCCAAAGCTATGGATATCATTACATGTTCATTCGCCTATGAATGAATCGTCCCGTTCCCTCTCCTCTTGCAACAAGATCCTCCGCCACCTTGAGACATCGGTGGTGCGGGAGCCTCATACAACATCGGCAACGTATGCCATTGGTTAAGTATGGGTCCATCGGGTAGCAACGGGACCTTGTGTGGGAGCCTCGGACACCATAGGCGACCTAGGCCCTTGGTTGTGCGGGAGCATCCAACACCATCGGCAGCTTAGGACCTGGTTCGTCGGTGCTAAGAAAAATTGCCCCTGTTTCAGACATGTGCGAGAGCATCGGACACCACCGGCACCTTGGTGCCTCGGATGTGCGCGAGCCTCGGACACCACCGGCACCTTGGTGCCTCGGATGTGCGGGAGCCTCGGACACCATCGGCACCTTGGTGCCCCGGATGTGCGGGAGCCTCGGACACTTTGGCACATCGGATGTGCGGGAGCCTCCGACACCGTCGGTAGCTTGGTGCGTCGGATGTGCGGGAGCCTCCGACACCTTGGTGCCTCGGATGTACGAGAGCATCGGACACCATCGGTAACTTAGGCCGATGTGGTGCGGGACCATCGGGATCCATCGGACACCATCGTATTGGCAACTAAGGCCGATGGTTGTGCGGGACCATCGGGAAGTATCGGTACCTTGGCGCCTTTGATGTGCGGGAGCATCGGACACCATCGGTAACTGAGGCCGATGGTGGTGCGGGACCATCGAGAAGCATCGGACACCATCGGTAACTGAGGCCGATGGTGGTGCGGGACCAACGGGAAGCATCGGCACCTTGGTGTCTCGGATGTGCGAGAACATCGGACGGACACCATTGGTTACCGATGGTGGTGCGGGACAATCAGGAGCCCTCGGGACCTTGCTGCCTTGGATGTGCGAGAGCATCGGACACCATCGGTAACTTAGGCCGATGGTGGTGCTGAACCATCAAGAAGCATCGGCACCTTGGTGCCTCGGGTGTATGGGGGCATCGGGCACCATCGGTAACTAAGGCCGATGGTGGTGCAGGACCATCGGGATCCATCGGCACCATGGTGCCTTCGATGTGCGGGAGCATCGGGAAGTATCGGCACCATGGTGCCTTCGATGTGCAGGAGCATCGGACACCATCGGTAACTTAGGCCGATGGTGGTCCGGAACCATCGAGAAGCATCGGCACTTGGTGCCTCGGGTGTATGGGAGCATCAGGCACCATCGACAACTAAGGCCGATGGTGGTGCGGGACCATCGGGATCCACCGGCACCATGGTGCCTTCAATGTGCGGGAGCATCGGACACCATCGGGAAGTATCGGCACCATGGTGCCTTCGATGTGCGGGAGCATCGGACACCATCGGTAACTTAGGCCGATGGTGTTGCGGGACCGTCGGGAAGCATCGGCACCTTCCATGTGCGGGAGCATGGGACACCATCGGCCCAAAAAAAGCGCGGGACCATCAGCAGCTTGGCGCCAAAAAAAAAGTGTCCCTGTTTCAGACATAATAATGTTTCCTGGTAGCACATCGATAAAGTTTTTTTAGCTCTTTAGGGGGGAGTGATTCTGAGGGGCCAGACCCAGGGGTTGTCAAGGGCACTTCCCATGCCCCAACGTCGGAGCCCCCCACCACCGATTAAGTTCCCGGTGGTGCTCCGGCGAGCCGTCCCCGGCAACCGTCCGGTGACTATTCCGGCAAACTTCCGGCAAGGCATCTCGAAACATAAAAAATGATGCGAAGAGTCCCTCCCCCTTCCCAAAGCTATGGATATCATTACATGTTCATTCGCCTATGAATGAATCGTCCCGTTCCCTCCCCTATTGCAACAAGATCCTCCGCCACCTTGAGACATCGGTGGTGCGGGAGCCTCATACAACATCGGCAACGTATGCCATTGGTTAAGTATGGGTCCATCGGGTAGCAACGGGACCTTGTGTGGGAGCCTCGGACACCATAGGCGACCTAGGCCCTTGGTTGTGCGGGAGCATCCAACACCATCGGTAGCTTAGGACCCGGTTCGTCGGTGCTAAGAAAAATTGCCCCTGTTTCAGACATGTGCGAGAGCATCGGACACCACCGGCACCTTGGTGCCTCGGATGTGCGCGAGCCTCGGACACCACCGGCACCTTGGTGCCTCGGATGTGCGGGAGCCTCGGACACCATCGGCACCTTGGTGCCCCGGATGTGCGGGAGCCTCGGACACCTTGGTACCTCGGATGTGCGGGAGCCTCCGACACCGTCGGTAGCTTCGTGCGTCGGATGTGCGGGAGCCTCCGACACCTTGGTGCCTCGGATGTGCGAGAGCATCGGACACCATCGGTAACTTAGGCCGATGTGGTGCGGGACCATCGGGATCCATCGGACACCATCGTATTGGCAACTAAGGCCGATGGTGGTGCGGGACCATCGGGAAGTATCGGCACCTTGGCGCCTTCGATGTGCGGCAGCATCGGACACCATCGGTAACTGAGGCCGATGGTGGTGCGGGACCATCGAGAAGCATCGGCACCTTGGTGCCTTCGATGTGCGGGAGCATCGGACACCATCGGTAACTGAGGCCGATAGTGGTGCGGGACCAACGGGAAGCATCGGCACCTTGGTGTCTCGGATGTGCGAGAACATCGGAAGGACACCATTGGTTGCCGATGGTGGTGCGGGACAATCGGGAGCCCTCGGGACCTTGCTGCCTTGGATGTGCGAGAGCATCGGACACCATCGGTAACTTAGGCCGATGGTGGTGCAGAACCATCAAGAAGCATCGGCACCTTGGTGCCTCGGGTGTATGGGGGCATCGGGCACCTTGGTGCCTCGGGTGTATGGGGGCATCGGGCACCATCGGTAACTAAGGTCGATGGTGGTGCGGGACCATCGGGATCCATCGGCACCATGGTGCCTTCGATGTGCGGGAGCATCGGGAAGTATCGGCACAATGGTGCCTTCGATGTGCGGGAGCATCGGACGCCATCGGGAAGTATCGGCACCATGGTGCCTTCAATGTGCGGGAGCATCGCGGAACCATCGAGAAGCATCGGTACCTTGGTGCCTCGGATGTGCGGGTGCATCGGACACCGTCGGCACCTTGGTTCCTCGGATGTGCGGGAGCATCGGACACCGTCGGTACGTTGGTGCCTCGGATGTCCGGGAGCATCGGACACCATCGGCACCTTGGTGCCTCGGATGTGCGGGAGCATCGGACACCATCGGCACCTTGGTGCCTCGGATGTGCGGGAGCATCGGACACCATCGGCACCTTGGTGCCTCGGATGTGCGGGAGTCTCGGACACCATCGGCACCTTGGTGCCTCGGATGTGCGGGAGCATCGGACACCATCGGCACCTTGGTGCCTCGGATGTGCGGGAGCATCGGACACTATCGGCACCTTGGTGCCTCGGATGTGCGGGAGTCTCGGACACCATCGGCACCTTGGTGCCTCGGATGTGCGGGAGCATCGGACACCATCGGCACCTTGGTGCCTCGGATGTGCGGGAGCATCGGGCT
>JBBHDX010000512.1:27500-30000 GCA_039519145.1 Kokia cookei
CTTGAATAATTCAGTCCAAAATCTCCCCGTGAATCGTGTGTCTCGATCACTGATAATCGTCTTTGGCACTCTCCAATATTTGACCACGTGCTTGAGGAAAAGACGAGCTGCCTCCTCGGCTGGACACACCTTGGACGCTGGAATGAACGTCCCATACTTCGAAAACCTGTCAACAACAACCATGATACTTGACAAGCCGTCAGTGTTGGGCAAACCAACAATAAAATCCATGGAAACACTTTCCCATGGTCGCTCGGGAATGGGCAATGGCTGCAACAATCCCGTCGGTTTCTTCATCTCTATCTTGTCCTGTTGGCACACAAGACAAGTCTTCACATAGGCTTCAACATCTGTGCCCATGTGCAGCCAGTAATAGTTTTCTGCAATCAGTGCCAATGTCCGGTTCATCCCCGGATGTCCCGCCCACTTGGAATCATGGCATTCCCTCATGAGCCCCTTGCACAATTCTCCAAACTGAGGCACATAGAGGCGATGTCCTCGAGCATATAGCATGTCCCCTTCAAGCCAAAACTTTCTGGTTCTCCCTTCTTTGGCACAATTGATGAGCATTTTGGCTGTTGGGTCATGTGACAACCCCTCTTTGATGCGCTCTAATAGTTGTCCCTCCGGCAAACTAACAAACTCCATGTTGTACCTTTAGCTTAGGGCATCGGCAACAGAATTCACCTTTCCTGGCTTGTACTCCATGGAAAAATCAAATTCTGTAAGGAATTCCTGCCATCGGACCTGCTTTGGAGACAACTTCTTTTGTGTTAGAAAATAACTATTGGCAACATTGTCCGTGTATACCACAAACCTGGACCCAAGTATGTGGTGTCGCCAAGTGCGCAAGCAGTGCACTACTGTAGTCATTTCCTTCTCATGGACCGTGTACTTCCTCTCGGTCTCATTGAGCTTCCGGCTTTCAAAGGCAACAGGATGTCCCTCTTGCATAAGAACTCCACCAATGGCAACATCAGACGCATCGGTGTAGATCTCAAATGACTTGGTGTAATCAGGTAACACCAACAGTGGTTCATTGACCATGGCCTTCTTCAAATTTGCAAAGGCTTGTTGGCACTCGATACTCCAATCCCACGTCTTGTCCTTCTTCAGTAACTCAATCAAGGGTGCGGCTATTTTGGAGTAGCCTTTGATGAACCTTCGATAATAATTGGCTAGCCCCAAGAAGGATCTCAACTCTGTCACCTTGGTTGGCGGCTCCCAATCATCAATAACTCGGACTTTGGCCCCATCCATTCGAATCTTGCCACCTTCCACAATGTGGCCTAGGAAAGGGACCTCTTGTTGGGCAAACGAGCACTTCTCTTCTTTGACATAGAGCTCGTTCTCTCGCAAGACTTTGAACACCTTTCTCAAATGCCCCAAATGTTCTTCAAGTGTCTTGCTATAAATCACAATGTCGTCAAGGTAAACAACAACAAATTGATCAAGGAAGGGTTGTAATACCTTGTTCATGAGAGTACAAAAAGTGGCGGGAGCGTTCGTGAGACTGAAGGGCATCACTAAGAATTCATACGAACCATAGCGCGTCACACATTCGACTATTCGAACCTGATAATATCCAGACCTCAAATCCAACTTGGTGAACCACCTTGCACCACCAAGTTGATCGAACAAGTCAGCAATGAGCGGGATCGGGTACTTGTTCTTCACAGTGAGCTTGTTCAAAGCTCGATAGTCGATACACATTCGAAGCGTCCCATCGTGCTTCTTCTGAAAGAGTACCGGCGCACCATAGGGTGCCTTAGACGGTCGGATATAACCCGCATCTAGGAGTTCTTTCAACTGTCTGCGCAACTCCTCTAACTCGGGTGGAGCCATTCGGTAAGGGGCTCTAGCGGGTGGCTCCGCATTTGGCACGAGTTCAATCTTATGATCCACCTCTCTCTTTGGTGGCAAGCTTTTGGGTAACTCGGTTGGCATCACATCTTTGAATTTTGCCAACACTTGTCCCACCTCTTTCGGGACCTCGACGGACTTGGTAGGTTGTTCATCAACCAACGCAGCAAAGTAAGTTGGTTCCTCCTTGCGCACCCCCTTGCTAAGCTGGATGGCTGATAACATCTTGGCTTCAACTCCAACCTTCCGAGTTGTCGGAACAATGCATTTATGTTTCGGATCCAAAATGCATAAACAATCGGCAAAGGGAACAGGAAACGCATTAACCCGGTCAAGGAAATTAAGTCCAATCACGAAATCAAAGTCATCCAAAGGGATTACCTTGATGTTTTCCTTACCGATCCAACCCCCAAGGTTTAGCATGACTCCTTTTGCCAGCCCCGCAATCGGAGCCTCTTCGGAATTGACGGTTTTAATAAATCCACTTGCCTTCTCAACACGAAGGTCAAGTCTCTTGGCAGCTTGCTCGGACACGAATAATTCTGATGCACCGGTGTCCACTAGTGCACTCATCTTTTGGCCTGCCACGGTGATGTCGACGAACATCAGTCCCTTCTTCTTCTGACCCTTCTTAACC
>JBBHDX010000513.1:15000-17500 GCA_039519145.1 Kokia cookei
GACACCATCGGCAACTTAGGCCGATGGTGGTGCGGAACCATCGAGAAGCATCGGCACCTTGGTGCCTCGGGTGTATGGGAGCATCGGGCACCATGCCGATGGTGGTGCGGGACCATCGGGATCCATCGGCACCATGGTGCCTTCGATGTGCGGGAGCATCGGACACCATCGGCAACTAAGGCCGTGGTGGTGCGGGACCATCGGGAAGTATCGGCACCATGGTGCCTTCGATGTGCGGGAGCATCGGACACCATCGGCAACTTAGGCCGATGGTGGTGCGGAACCATCGAGAAGCATCGGCACTTGGTGCCTCGGGTGTATGGGAGCATCGGGCACCATCGGCAACTAAGGCCGATGGTGGTGCGGGACCATCGGGATCCATCGGCACCATGGGCCTTCGATGTGCGGGAGCTCGGACACCTCCACTAAGGCCGATGGTGGTGCGGGACCATCGGGAAGTTCGGCACCATGGTGCCTTCATGTGCGGGAGCATCGGACACCATCGGCAACTTAGGCCGATGGTGGTGCGGAACCATCGAGAAGCATCGGCACTTGGTGCCTCGGGTGTATGGGAGCATCAGGCACCATCGGCAACTAAGGCCGATGGTGGTGCGGGCCTCGGCCCATCGGGAGTATCGGCCCATGGTGCCTTCGATGTGCGGGAGCATCGGACACCATCGGGAAGTATCGGCACCATGTGCCTTCGATGTGCGGAGCTCGCACCTCGTATCCCTTCCTTCTTGCCTCCCCATCGAATATCGGCCCATGGTGCCTTCGATGTGCGGGAGCATCGGACACCATCGGCCTGGCGTGGTGGTGCGGGACCATGGTCGGCCCGGGGGTCCCTCGGCAACTGGGCGCTCGGGCCTGGGGTTGGGGCTCGCCCTGCTGGGTCGGGCCTCGGGTCCATCGGCCCATGGTGCTCGTGTGGGTCGCCGGCCTTGGTGGTGGACCTCGGTCAGTTCGCCCTTGCGTGCCTCGTGTGCGGGGCTCGGCCCTCGGCAACTTAGGCCGTGGTGGTGCGGCCTCGGGCTCGGCCTTGGTGCCTCGGGTGTTGGGGCTCGGCTCGGCCTGGCCGTGGTGGTGCGGGCCTCCCTTCGCCCTGTGTGTGGGCTGCACCATCGGGAATATCGGCCCATGGTGCTTGTGTGCGGGACCATCGGACACCATCGGCAACTAAGGCCGATGGTGGTGCGGGACCATCGGGAAGTATCGGCACCATGGTGCCTTCGATGTGCGGGAGCATCGGACACCATCGGCAACTTGGCCGATGGTGGTGCGGAACCATCGAGAAGCATCGGCACTTGGTGCC
Source organism: Kokia cookei (assembly GCA_039519145.1). Classification (NCBI taxonomy): domain Eukaryota; kingdom Viridiplantae; phylum Streptophyta; class Magnoliopsida; order Malvales; family Malvaceae; genus Kokia; species Kokia cookei. The sequence goes on from JBBHDX010000513.1 coordinate 16,313, forward strand.
TCGGGTGTATGGGAGCATCAGGCACCATCGGCAACTAAGGCCGATGGTGGTGCGGGACCATCGGCACCATCGGGATTCGGCACCATGGTGCCTTCGATGTGCGGAGCATCGGACACCATCGGGAAGTATCGGCACCATGGTGCCTTCGATGTGCGGGAGCATCGGACACCATCGGCAACTTAGGCCGATGGTGGTGCGGAACCATCGAGAAGCATCGGCACTTGGTGCCTCGGGTGTATGGGAGCATCAGGCACCATCGGCAACTAAGGCCGATGGTGGTGCGGGACCATCGGACCCATCGGGAAGTATCGGCACCATGGTGCCTTCGATGTGCGGGAGCATCGGACACCATCGGGAAGTATCGGCACCATGGTGCCTTCGATGTGCGGGAGCATCGGACACCATCGGGAAGTATCGGCACCATGGTGCCTTCGATGTGCGGGAGCATCCGACGCCATCGGGAAGTATCGGCACCATGGTGCCTTCGATGTGCGGGAGCATCGGACACCATCGGTAACTTAGGCCGATGGTGTTGCGGGACCGTCGGGAAGCATCGGCACCTTCCATGTGCGGGAGCATGGGACACCATCGGCCCAAAAAAAGCGCGGGACCATCAGCAACTTGGCGCCAAAAAAAAAGTGTCCCTGTTTCAGACATAATAATGTTTCCTGGTAGCACATCGGTAAAGTTTTTTTAGCTCTTTAGGGGGGGAGTGATTCTGAGGGACCAGACCCAGGGGTTGTCAAGGGCACTTCCCATGCCCATCCCATGCCCCAACGTCGGAGCCCCCCCCACCACCGGTTAGGTTCCCGGTGGTGCTCCGGCGAGCCGTCCCCGGCAACCGTCCGGTGACTATTCCGGCAAACTTCCGGCAAGGCATCTCGGAACATAAAAAATGATGCGAAGAGTCCCTCCCCCTTCCCAAAGCTATGGATATCATTACATGTTCATTCGCCTATGAATGAAACGTCCCGTTCCCTCCCCTCTTGCAACAAGATCCTCCGCCACCTTGAGACATCGGTGGTGCGGGAGCCTCATACAACACCGGCAACGTATGCCATTGGTTAAGTATGGGTCCATCGGGTAGCAACGGGACCTTGTGTGGGAGCCTCGGACACCATAGGCGACCTAGGCCGTGCGGGAGCATCCACACCATCGGCGCTTAGGACCCGGTTCGTCGTTGCTAGA
>JBBHDX010000513.1:45000-47555 GCA_039519145.1 Kokia cookei
AGGGACACTTTATTTTTTAGCCCGATGCTCCCGCACATCCGAGGCACCAAGGTGCCGATGGTGTCCGAGACTCCCGCACATCCGAGGCACCAACGTGCCGACGGTGTCCGATGCTCCCGCACATCCGAGGCACCAAGGTGCCGATGCTTCTCGATGGTTCCGCACCACCATCGGCCTAAGTTGCCGATGGTGTCCGATGCTCCCGCACATCGAAGGCACCATGGTGCCGATACTTCCCGGTGGTGTCCGATGCTCCCGCACATCGAAGGCACCATGGTGCCGATGGATCCCGATGGTCCCGCACCACCATCGGCCTTAGTTGCCGATGGTGCCTGATGCTCCCATACACCCGAGGCACCAAGGTGCCGATGCTTCTCGATGGTTCCGCACCACCATCGGCCTAAGTTGCCGATGGTGTCCGATGCTCCCGCACATCGAAGGCACCATGGTGCCGATACTTCCCGATGCTCCCGCACATCGAAGGCACCATGGTGCCGATGGATCCCGATGGTCCCGCACCACCATCGGCCTTAGTTGCCGATGGTGCCCGATGCTCCCATACACCCGAGGCACCAAGGTGCCGATGCTTCTCGATGGTTCCGCACCACCATCGGCCTAAGTTGTCGATGGTGTCCGATGCTCCCGCACATCGAAGGCACCAAGGTGCCGATGCTTCCCGATGGTTCCGCACCACCATCGGCCTCAGTTGCCGATGGTGTCCGATGCTCCCGCACATCGAAGGCACCAAGGTGCCGATACTTCCCGATGGTCCCGCACCACCATCGGCCTAAGTTGCCGATGGTGTCCGATGCTCTCGCACATCCGAGGCACCAAGGTGTCGGAGGCTCCCGCACATCCGGGGCACCAAGGTGCCGATGGTGTCCGAGGCTCCCGCACATCCGAGGCACCAAGGTGCCGGTGGTGTCCGAGGCTCCCGCACATTCGAGGCACCAAGGTGCCGGTGGTGTCCGATGCTCTCGCACATGTCTGAAACAGGGGCAATTTTTCTTAGCAACGACGAACCGGGTCCTAAGCTGCCGATGGTGTTGGATGCTCCCGCACGGCCTAGGTCGCCTATGGTGTCCGAGGCTCCCACACAAGGTCCCGTTGCTACCCGATGGACCCATACTTAACCAATGGCATACGTTGCCGGTGTTGTATGAGGCTCCCGCACCACCGATGTCTCAAGGTGGCGGAGGATCTTGTTGCAAGAGGGGAGGGAACGGGACGTTTCATTCATAGGCGAATGAACATGTAATGATATCCATAGCTTTGGGAAGGGGGAGGGACTCTTCGCATCATTTTTTATGTTCCGAGATGCCTTGCCGGAAGTTTGCCGGAATAGTCACCGGACGGTTGCCGGGGACGGCTCGCCGGAGCACCACCGGGAACCTAACCGGTGGTGGGGGGGCTCCGACGTTGGGGCATGGGATGGGCATGGGAAGTGCCCTTGACAACCCCTGGGTCTGGTCCCTCAGAATCACTCCCCCCCTAAAGAGCTAAAAAACTTTACCGATGTGCTACCAGGAAACATTATTATGTCTGAAACAGGGACACTTTTTTTTGGCGCCAAGTTGCTGATGGTCCCGCGCTTTTTTGGGCCGATGGTGTCCCATGCTCCCGCACATGGAAGGTGCCGATGCTTCCCGACGGTCCCGCAACACCATCGGCCTAAGTTACCGATGGTGTCCGATGCTCCCGCACATCGAAGGCACCATGGTGCCGATACTTCCCGATGGCGTCGGATGCTCCCGCACATCGAAGGCACCATGGTGCCGATACTTCCCGATGGTGTCCGATGCTCCCGCACATCGAAGGCACCATGGTGCCGATACTTCCCGATGGTGTCCGATGCTCCCGCACATCGAAGGCACCATGGTGCCGATACTTCCCGATGGTGTCCGATGGTCCCGCACCACCATCGGCCTTAGTTGCCGATGGTGCCTGATGCTCCCATACACCCGAGGCACCAAGTGCCGATGCTTCTCGATGGTTCCGCACCACCATCGGCCTAAGTTGCCGATGGTGTCCGATGCTCCCGCACATCGAAGGCACCATGGTGCCGATACTTCCCGATGGTGTCCGATGCTCCCGCACATCGAAGGCACCATGGTGCCGATACTTCCCGATGGTGTCCGATGGTCCCGCACCACCATCGGCCTTAGTTGCCGATGGTGCCTGATGCTCCCATACACCCGAGGCACCAAGTGCCGATGCTTCTCGATGGTTCCGCACCACCGTCGGCCTAAGTTGCCGATGGTGTCCGATGCTCCCGCACATCGAAGGCACCATGGTGCCGATACTTCCCGATTGGCGCCACCATCGGCCTTAGTTGCCGATGGTGTCCGATGCTCCCGCACATCGAAGGCACCATGGTGCCGATACTTCCCGATGGTGTCCGATGCTCCCGCACATCGAAGGCACCATGGTGCCGATACTTCCCGATGGTGTCCGATGGTCCCGCACCACCATCGGCCTTAGTTGCCGATGGTGCCTGATGCTCCCATACACCCGAGGCACCAAGTGCGATTTCTCGATAGATTTGGCAGGGCAAT
>JBBHDX010000514.1:0-15000 GCA_039519145.1 Kokia cookei
TGATTCTTTAAATCAAAGAATAATCAATAATATCAAAGTATATTGCCTCCTGCTTAGACTGATAAATCCAAACGAAATCGTTATATCCTCTATTCAAGGGGGAGAAATGAATCTGGATATTTTGATGATTCAGAAGGATTTAACTCTTAGAGAATTAATGAAAAAGGGAATATTGATTATCGATCCAGTTCGTCTGTCGGTAAAAAATGATGGACAGTTTATTCTATATCAAACTATAAGTATTTTGTTGGTTCATAAAAATAAACACCAAATTAATCAAAGATACCAAGAAAAAAACTATATTGATAAAAATCATTTTTATGAATTTATTGCAAGACATCAAAAAATGACTGAAAATAAAGACAAAAATCATTATGATTTGTTTGTTCCTGAAAATATTTTATCCCCTAACCACCGGCGAGAATTGCGAATTCGAATTTCTTTCGATTCAAGGGATAAAAATGGTATGCATAGAAATCCAGTATTTTTAAATAATGTAAAAAACTGTGGTCAAGTTTTGACTAAAAACAAACATCTTGATAGTGATAAAAGGAAACTAATTAAATTAAAGTTCTTTCTTTGGCCCAATTATCGATTAGAAGATTTAGCTTGTATGAATCGATATTGGTTTAATACTAATAACGGCAGTCGTTTCAGTATGGTAAGGATCCGTATGTATCCGCGTCTGAAAATTCGTTAATGGTACATTTTAATGGTACATTTTCCCCTATATTATGTATGTATCGTGCCGGGTATATGAAAACAAATAGATGGGCACAAGGATTGTCTTACATTTTATTCTGATACACGATACTAATTTAATGACATACATATCAATTAGATCGACAAATAAATCAACAAAATCCTCTTATTTGAACTCTCAAATTTTCTCTTTTGGAGAAATCTCTCACTCTTTTGTATCCCTATACGAATCAAATCGAAACCCGGATTGATTAATTTTATTTGAAAAAATGATAAAGTTCATAACGAACTTAAAATCATCGTGTATATCAAAATGACTGGTATTATTATTACTGATCAGTAAAATTCACATTCAAAAAAAGGGGGAAATTCTTTTGTTTTATGGTAAAAAATTCATTCATCTCAGTTATTTTTCAAGAAAAAAAAGAAGAAAACAGGGGGTCTGTTGAATTTCAAATAGTTAGTTTCACCAATAAGATACGAAGACTTACTTCCCATTTGGAATTGCACAAAAAAGACTATTTATCTCAGAGAGGTCTACGTAAAATTCTAGGAAAACGTCAACGACTGCTATCTTATTTATCAAAGACAAATAAAATACGTTATAAAGAATTAATTGGTGAATTGGATATTCGGGAATCAAAAAATCGTTAATTTGCAAATTTTGAATTAGTCGATTTATTAGATTTTCATTTTGATGTACTTGTTTTCGTTTTCAACAATTCATGTAAGAATGAATCGAGGAAAAACTTATGAATCTATCAGCTACAGAAAAAGACCTTATGATAGTCAATATGGGGCCTCACCACCCATCAATGCATGGTGTTCTTCGTCTCATCGTTACTCTAGATGGTGAAGATGTTGTTGACTGTGAACCAATATTAGGTTATTTACACAGAGGAATGGAAAAAATTGCGGAAAACCGAACAATTATACAATATTTGCCTTATGTAACGCGTTGGGATTATTTAGCCACTATGTTCACGGAAGCAATAACCGTAAATGGACCAGAACAATTGGGGAATATTCAAGTCCCTAAAAGGGCCAGCTATATCAGAGTAATTATGTTGGAGTTGAGTCGTATAGCTTCTCATCTATTATGGCTTGGACCTTTTATGGCAGATATTGGTGCACAGACCCCCTTTTTCTATATTTTCAGAGAAAGAGAATTAGTATATGATCTATTCGAAGCTGCCACCGGTATGAGAATGATGCATAATTATTTTCGTATCGGAGGAGTGGCGACCGATCTACCTTACGGCTGGATAGATAAATGTTTGGATTTCTGTGATTATTTTTTAACAGGAATTGTTGAATATCAAAAACTTATTACGCGAAATCCTATTTTTTTAGAACGAGTTGAAGGGATAGGCGTTATTGGTGGAGAAGAAGCAATAAATTGGGGTTTATCCGGCCCAATGCTACGAGCATCTGGAATCAAATGGGATCTTCGGAAAGTTGATCATTATGAGTGTTACGACGAATTTGATTGGGAAATCCAGTGGCAAAAAGAAGGAGATTCATTAGCTCGTTATTTAGTCCGAATCAGTGAAATGACGGAATCTATAAAAATAATTCAACAGGCCCTGGAAGGAATTCCGGGTGGTCCCTATGAGAATTTAGAAATCCGATGCTTTGATCGAGAAAGGGATCCAGAATGGAAGGATTTTGAATATCGATTCATTAGTAAAAAGCCTTCTCCCACATTTGAATTACCGAGACAAGAACTTTATGCGAGAATGGAAGCCCCAAAGGGAGAATTAGGAATTTTTCTGATAGGGGATCAAAGCGGTTTTCCTTGGAGATGGAAAATTCGCCCGCCGGGTTTTATCAATTTGCAAATTCTTCCTCAGTTAGTTAAAAGAATGAAATTGGCTGATATTATGACGATACTAGGTAGCATAGATATCATTATGGGAGAAGTGGATCGTTGAAATGATAATTTATACCACAGAAGTAGAAGATATCAATTCCTTTTACACATTGGAATCTTTAAAAGAGGTCTATGGGATCATAGGGATGTTGGTCCCTATTTTGACTCTTGTATTGGGAATCACAATAGGTGTACTAGTAATTGTATGGTTAGAAAGAGAAATATCTGCAGGAATACAACAACGTATTGGGCCTGAATACGCCGGTCCTTTGGGAATTCTTCAAGCGCTAGCAGATGGAACAAAACTGCTTTTCAAAGAAAATATTCTTCCATCTAGAGGCAATACTCGTTTATTTAGTATTGGACCGGCTATAGCAGTCATATCAATTTTACTAAGTTTTTCAGTAATTCCTTTTAGCTCTCGCCTTATTTTAGCCGATCTCAATATCGGTATTTTTTTATGGATTGCCATTTCAAGTATTGCTCCCGTTGGACTTCTTATGTCAGGATACGGATCAAATAATAAATATTCCTTTTTAGGTGGTCTGCGAGCTGCTGCTCAATCGATTAGTTATGAAATACCATTAACTCTATGTGTTTTATCAATATCTCTACGTGCGATTCGTTGAAATAGAAACTTTTATTTTACCTATTCCTTTCGTTCTAGAAAATAAGTTGAATGGATTGAATAGATATCTTCGTTTTTTATTATCCTTCAGTTCAGGTTGATAAACTAAATTAGATAGTTATATATGAGTGAAAGAAAGCAGCTTATAAATTCGCAGTAAATTAAACAAAAAAATCGAATCTCATTTCCTATGTACAAGAGTTAAGTGGAAGAAAACGTAAGCGGAAGAAGTCTTTACCCCAAGACGGGTTGATTAGTCAATCTAGCTTGAAGCGGGCTCAAAAGATCAACCGTATAGAGTTTTCGCTATTCTTTGTATGGATTCCCATACATGTATTGCTAAACAAACGGGGGGTTGAACAAAAAACGAGCGGATGGTTAGGAACACCAAAATACATAAAGGATTGGTAATGGAGATTATGTAAATTATATAAAAAGAGACTTCTGGATAACATAAAAAGAATATTAATTGGGGCTTTAAATTCGTAGAAATGACTAAGCAGTACTCCCCATGATTCCGGTCCAGAGTATCCTCCTATCTGCCGATTAAAGTAATGACTATCAGGAACGAAATAATCCTTTACTATTTTTTAGTTTAAGCCCCCATTCGTGGTTTTATCAGATCCGAAAGCAGAATAGGAACGAAAAAGAAACAATAAAGAATAAAAAAGAAATCTTTTTTTTTATTCTTTCTTTCATAGATATAGAGAGATCTTCCTGATTTATGAGCTAATGTAATGTTTCATTTTTTTCGTAATAGAAAACAATGGGTTGAAATATCTATTGATATTCTACAAGAAGTATTTTATTGAAGGCTTAAGTTATTACTCAACAAATAAAAATTGAAATTATGAACGGGCGAGATCAATTCAGAAGCGCTTTTTTTTATTCTTCAGAATATAGCAGACAGAATTCCATTGGTATAATTTTGGACCTTCCAATCTATTTTTTCTCTATCTATTCTACAACCATACGAAGATAAATAATACTGATTCGGTCCTAAAATTTATTTGTGACCCACGAGGAGCCGTATGAGGTGAAAATCTCATGTACGGTTTTGGACTAGCGATGGAAACAGTGATGTTATCATCGACTATAATTATCTAACAGTTCAAGTACAGTTGATATAGTTGAGGTGCAATCAAAATATGGTTTTTGGGGATGGAATTTGTGGCGTCAGCCAATAGGGTTTATCGTTTTTCTAATTTCTTCTCTAGCAGAATGTGAGAGATTACCTTTTGATTTACCAGAAGCGGAGGAAGAATTAGTAGCAGGGTATCAAACCGAATATTCAGGTATCAAATTTGGTTTATTTTACGTTGCTTCCTATCTAAATCTATTACTTTCTTCGTTATTTGTAACAGTTCTTTACTTGGGGGGTTGGAATATTTCCATTCCGTACGTATTCGTCCCTGAGCTATTTGAAATAAATAAAATAAATGGAATCATTGGAACGACAATTGGTATCTTTATTACATTAGCTAAAACTTATTTGTTTTTGTTTATTTCTATCGCAACACGATGGACTTTACCTAGGTTAAGAATGGACCAATTATTAAATCTCGGGTGGAAATTTCTTTTACCCATTTCTCTCGGTAATCTATTATTAACAACTTCTTTCCAACTTCTTTCACTGTAAAGAAAAAAAGAATATGAGATTCATGACTTGGTTCAAACAAGAGAAAGAAACAAACATAAAATTATTCATAGATATTCACGATATGTTCCCTATGGTAACTGGGTTCATGAATTATGGCCACCAAACAGTCCGAGCAGCAAGGTACATTGGTCAAGGTTTCATGATTACCTTATCCCACGCAAATCGTTTACCCGTAACTATTCAATATCCTTATGAAAAATTAATCACATCAGAGCGTTTCCGCGGGCGAATCCATTTTGAATTTGATAAATGCATTGCTTGTGAAGTATGTGTTCGTGTATGCCCTATAGATCTACCTGTTGTTGATTGGAAATTTGAAACGGATATTCGAAAAAAACGATTGCTTAATTACAGTATTGATTTCGGAATTTGTATATTTTGTGGTAACTGCGTTGAGTATTGTCCAACAAATTGTTTATCAATGACTGAAGAATATGAACTTTCTACTTACGACCGTCACGAATTGAATTATAATCAAATTGCTTTGGGCCGGTTACCAATGTCAGTAATTGACGATTATACAATTCGAACAATTTTGAATTCAATTCAAAGAAAAACTCAGAAAAACTCAGTAAGTAAACCTCCTGTTCTATTAAAGTAAAGAGAAATTTCCTATTCATTCTTTTAAGGTTCCGTTTTGGTTTAAGTTAAAAGACTGTTTGGTTTGAATTAAAAAAAAGAATGAGGCCTTTGGTCAATAAATAAAAATTCAATTACAAATTAACTGGTTGATAAGAATTTCGGATTCCTTTTTATTGAAAATATATTAATATATTCGTAATTATTTCGAAATATATAGTTTCAAAAAACAAAATACCCCTTTCTTTTGAACAAACAAAAAAAGAATCAAAAACGAAACTGTCCAATAATTGTGCTTAGAGCAATTCACGCCTAATAGATTAGGATTTTATTTAATTAGGAACGTATCGTAAAAAAAAATTCCCGGTCGGGTCAATAAGATCATGAAAAGCATTTCGATTTATTTATCTCTTATTTTACACAGAATGGATTTGCCTGGACCAATACACGATTTTCTTTTAGTTTTTCTGGGATCGGGTCTTATATTAGGAGGCCTGGGAGTGGTATTACTTACCAATCCAATTTATTCTGCCTTTTCATTGGGATTGGTTCTTGTTTGTATATCCTTATTTTATATTCTCTCAAATTCTTATTTTGTAGCTGCTGCCCAGCTCCTTATTTATGTGGGAGCCATAAATGTTTTAATCCTATTTGCTGTGATGTTCATGAATGGTTCAGAATATTATAAAGATTTTAATCTGTGGACCATTGGGAATGGCCTTACTTCGTTGGTTTGTACAAGTATTCTTGTTTCGCTAATTACTACTATATTAGATACATCATGGTACGGGATTATTTGGACTACAAGATCAAATCAAATTATAGAACAAGATTTGATAAGTAATAGTCAACAAATTGGAATTCATTTAGCAACCGATTTTTTTCTTCCATTTGAATTCATTTCAATAATTCTTTTAGTTGCTTTGATAGGTGCAATTGCTGTGGCTCGTCAGTAATAAATCTTTCTAACTAGGAATAGCAAGCAATCAAAATTAAACCCTTTTCCGTTTTTTCTGTCTTATCACATCCATTTTCTTTGAATTCTATTTGAATATTGCTCGTGTATAAAATATAAATTCGTTTATTCGATATATTTCCAATAGATTCTTTTTTTTGTTATACTCTAGTCAATCAAATCTGTTGAATTATTGTTCATATTAATAATGAATCAAAATTGATAAGGAGTTGGTCAATGATGCTCGAACATATACTTGTTTTGAGTGCCTATTTATTTTCTATCGGTATTTATGGATTGATCACGAGTCGAAATATGGTTAGGGCCCTTATGTGTCTTGAACTTATACTGAATGCGGTTAATATAAATTTTGTAACATTTTCTGATTTTTTTGATAGTCGGCAATTAAAAGGAAATATCTTCTCAATTTTTGTTATAGCTATTGCAGCCGCTGAAGCAGCTATTGGATCAGCTATTGTGTCCTCGATTTATCGTAACAGAAAATCAACGCGTATCAATCAATCAACTTTGTTGAATAAGTAATATCAATAATATTAAATAATATTAAATTATAAGATTCACCAATTTGAATTAGCATGTACAATATGTTGGAATCTACATCATGTTTTCGAAAACGTAAGAAATCAAAGTATCTTGGTCCTTTCTTATGAGTTGATCCCGAAGGAAATTGATTAGAAAATTTCTGGTAAATCGTTGATTCATCTGGTGTTTAACTATATTTATTTACAAGTTTACTAGATTGAAATTTTATGATGTTCAAAAATTTATAGATCCCATGTCACATTCAGTAAAAATTTATGATACATGTATCGGGTGTACTCAATGTGTCCGAGCCTGCCCCACCGATGTGTTAGAAATGATACCTTGGGATGGATGTAAAGCTAAGCAAATTGCTTCCGCTCCAAGAACAGAAGATTGTGTTGGTTGTAAGAGATGTGAATCCGCTTGTCCAACGGATTTCTTGAGCGTTCGAGTTTATTTATGGCATGAAACAACTCGAAGTATGGGTCTAGCTTATTGATACGGTCCAGAAAACCCTAGTTGAATACATTTTGAATTCATTTGATTTTTTTTACTGAAAAAACCTGTGCTCAAAAAAAACCTTTCTGAGCACGGGTTTTTCTGGTCCAAGCGTATCTTGTCTTTACCACGAATTATTTTCCTTGGTTAACAATGATTGTATTTTTACCAATATCTGCGGGTTCTTTACTTTTCTTTCTTCCTCATAAAGGAAATAAGCTAATTAAGTGGTATACTATATGTATATGCATTTTCGAACTCCTTCTAACAACCTATGCATTTTGTTATCATTTCCGATTGGACGATCCATTAATCCAGCTGGCGGAAGATTATAAATGGATAAATTTTTTTGATTTTTACTGGAGATTGGGAATAGATGGACTTTCTATAGGGCCCATTTTACTGACAGGATTTATCACCACCTTAGCTACTTTGGCGGCTTGGCCAGTTACTCGAGATTCGCGATTATTTCATTTCCTGATGCTAGCAATGTACAGTGGTCAAATAGGATCATTTTCTTCTCGAGACCTTTTACTTTTTTTCATCATGTGGGAGTTCGAATTAATTCCCGTTTATCTACTTCTATCCATGTGGGGGGGAAAGAAACGTCTGTACTCGGCTACAAAATTTATTTTGTACACTGCAGGGGGTTCCGTTTTTCTATTAATAGGAGTTTTGGGTCTCGGTTTATACGGTTCTAATGAACCAACATTAAATTTTGAAACATTAGCTAATCAATCATATCCTGTCGCACTGGAAATGATATTCTATATTGGATTTCTTATTGCTTTTGCTGTCAAATCGCCGATTATACCCTTACATACGTGGTTACCGGATACCCACGGGGAGGCCCATTACAGTACTTGTATGCTTCTAGCCGGAATTTTATTAAAAATGGGAGCATATGGATTAGTTCGGATCAATATGGAATTATTACCCCATGCGCATTCCATATTTTCTCCCTGGTTGATAATAGTGGGTACAATGCAAATAATTTATGCAGCTTCAACATCTCTTGGTCAACGGAATTTAAAAAAAAGAATAGCCTATTCCTCCGTATCTCATATGGGTTTCATAATTATAGGAATTGGTTCGATAACTGATACGGGACTCAACGGAGCTATTTTACAAATAATATCTCATGGCTTTATCGGTGCTGCACTTTTTTTCTTGGCAGGAACGAGTTATGATAGAATGCGTCTTGTTTATCTCGACGAAATGGGCGGAACGGCCATTTCGATTCCCAAAATATTTACGATGTTCAGTATCTTATCCATGGCTTCTCTTGCATTACCGGGCATGAGTGGTTTTGTTGCAGAATTCATAGTCTTTTTTGGAATAATTACCAGCCAAAAATATTTTTTAATGCCAAAAATACTAATAACTTTCGTAATGGCAATTGGAATGATATTAACTCCTATTTATTCATTATCTATGTCACGTCAAATGTTCTATGGATACAAGCTATTTAATGCTCCAAGTTCTTATTTTTTTGATTCTGGACCACGAGAGTTATTTGTTTCGATCTCTATCTTTCTACCAGTAATAGGTATTGGTATTTATCCGGATTTCGTCCTCTCATTATCAGGTGAGAAGGTCGAAACTATTCTATATAATTATTTTTATAGATAGTTTTCATGAAACATGAAAAAAAAATCAAAAAGTAATCCTATGGTTTTTAAAATTGTTCGTTGTACAATGAAAAAGAAAAAAAAAAGAAGTCTTTTTTCTTCTCTTAAGTTTAAGTTAAGTAAAAAAGGTAAAAGCATTAAATTGAATTTTAATCAGACATCTTTGGCTTTTGTTAGAACCTTTTGAATCAAGTAGTGGAGCGATTCAAAAGGTTCTTGACAGCTTACAATAAGTTTTCTTATACTTATATATAATATATATAATATATACGCCGTCCTGTGTTAGTATTTGTTAGGCCTAGCCCCTTTATTCAATTCAATTAGATGTTAATTTAATGTAAATGAACCATAACTATGTAAACCTATTCCTAATAGATTGACCCCAAAATAGCATATCCAAATTATAAGAAATCCCATAGAAGCCACAAGTGCGGAATTTACACCTTCCAAATTTGTATTTGTTCGGGTATGGAAATAAATCGCGAATACGCTCCAAGTAATAAACGCCCAAGTTTCCTTTGGGTCCCAATTCCAATATGATCCCCACGCCTCATTAGCCCATACGGCTCCCGAAAGAATTCCTATGGTTAAAAAGATAAACCCGAGACTAATAATACGATAACTCCAACGATCCAATTGGTGAGTCAATTGATATCTGTAATAATTTTTAGAAGAAAGAAAATAAGTGTTTAGTAAAACATTGCTTCTTTCATTCATGTATTGGATTTTCCCAAATGAAAATGAAAAATTATTGTTTTCACCAATAATCTTTATAGCCTTTCGAAATGTAATGACTAGAAGAGCGACTGATAATAATGATCCACATAAAAGAGCTGCATAGCCTAATACCATCATACTTACGTGCATCATTAACCACTGGGATTGGAGAGCGGGTGCTAATATTGCGGATTGATTCATTTTGGTTAAAAGACCCGAAGTGGCAAAGCCTTGGGTAAAAATAGCACTTGGTGCGGTTATTGCACTTAAATTATTTTTGCGCTTTTTAAATTTTAAATAGGAAACCATATGAATAAGGGAGAAACCCCATGAAAGAAAGATTAATGATTCATATAAATCACTTAATGGGAAATGTCCTGAATAAATCCAACGAGTGACTAATAATCCTGTTATACAGAAAAAGGTGACTATCATGCCCTTTTCTGATGAATCATATAGTCCTACGACTTCATCTACTAATAAGAATAAGGTTAAAAAATGAATTGTAATTACAATTGAAACGACTGAAAAAGATATATGAGTTAATATATGCTCTAAAGTTGAAAAAATCATAAAAATTATGAAAAAAGCGAGGGTTTCTAGATTTTATGGAATGGAAATCAGGAATGAAATTCATTTTCATTATAGGACTTATTCTATCTCTTTTAGAAGATACTATGCCGCCACTCGGACTCGAACCGAGATGCTCTAGCACTGCTTCCTAAGAGCAGCGTGTCTACCGATTTCACCATAGCGGCTTGCTCGAAATCATAATAACCCATTTTTTAATCAATCGTCGAGATTGAAGGTGAAGGGGTCAATTCAATGGAAAATGTCAAATTTGTCAGGAAGCATTTCATTTTTTTTGATAAATAAAAACTCGTTGAAATAGCAATTTGAAGGTTCAAAAGGAATCTTTAGTATTTATTGTATCATTTTATTTATTTAATAATTATCCTTTCTATTTAATTAGGTCGTCAATAGAGATTTTTTAGTTTGTGTTTTCCTAAAAGAGAACTCCTTTATTGTAACTAAACTAACTAGTTGTAACTTCAATTCATAGATAAAATTCAACAAAACAAAAAAGGGTTCTTTAGCATTTTTTAATGATTAATTTCTCATTCTTTTGTAGGATTTTTATGAATCTATAAAAAAATGCTTATTAATTGAATGAATGAAAAAATACGATTTTTAGAGATCACAATTTCAGCACCACATCCAACGATTTCAAGAGATTTATGTAATTTGTATAGCTTTGTATTAATCGTTAGCATTTTGCGTTTGTTTTAAGGGTTTATCAAACCAACTAGATATTGGGTTGTACACGTTACGTTATATAAAAAGCGTTTCGATTTCTGTCATAATTGTACCATACTTCAAAAAAGTATTTCGAATTTCGAATTCTAAAAATATGTCTTGATTTATTTTCTTACATTTTCTTATACAAACATAGGATTTCTTTAGATCACTTCAAATTGATACATTATTTGTATATCCACTAAATTAGAAAGGGGGGTTTCTCCATTGGGTTGAAAACAAGGGAAGGGGATATAGTAATTCAGAGAAATAATGATTCATAAAGTTACAAAATTGAAACTTAATGGATTAGTTTCGACAACCCAGTTAAAGCTTTTATTTTATATATATGTGCTCCGCTATCCGCTATAGTATACATATAAAAAAAATTATTATTCTATTATTTATTAATATAAATTAGAAATTGAATATTATAAAAATAACAAATTATTATAACACTAACAAATTATTATAACACTAACAAATTATTATAACACTAACAAATTATTATAACACTAACATAACAAATACAAATGGGCGATGGGGAAAATAAGAATTCCCCCCCGGAAATGAAAAAAAAAGATATTCAAAAATTCAAAAAAGCAAAACCTTTGTAGCTTATTCGAGTTAAACCAAGTCAGATTACTCCAAATTTATTTGTCGTACAAAAAAACTTTTTGAATTCCCCGTAGAAAGAGATTTGGCTAATGAAAAAGCTTTCAAGGCCGCCCAATATCCTTTCTTTTTCCAAACATTTTTTCGAATACGCGTTTTTGCTGTAGAAGTACGTTTTTTTGGAACTGCCATTCAAAAAAAGTTATTCAGTGCTATAGTTGGATGTCAAAGACATCTATTTTTAAAACAAAACGATCGGTCTTTTGATGTCATTATTTATCTATTCCTATAGATTTTCTAAATTATAATTATATATATACTACGATACAAATTGCATAAAAAAAAATGAATAGAGATGGGAAAATCGCATAAAATGCTTCTATTCTAGAACAAAAAAACAATACGTTATGATATAACCCCTTTTTTATTTATATTCCATATGCTATCCAGAAAAAAAAAAGAAGAATTTGTATTTAATTTATTGGTACCTTTCCTTTTTATATCTCCATTCAAATCTATAGGATAGATTAGCATCTATATCTATTATGATATATAAATCGAATTGATGAAATCAAAAAAACGCAAAAAAAGTCTTTCTTTTTCTATCTCTGCCCAGTTTTTTTTTGTTGTCTTACATTTCTAATTTATACATCTCCATTTATACATGAAAACTACATCAAAATAAAAAGTGTAAAACCCATTTTATCTACCTATGCAAACTTGCATTTTATTTTTTTTTCCATAAATTGGTAATTGGTCAAGCTCGAAGAGAGGGTATGCCCAATTTTCATTTTCAACCAAATTCGAATGAGACTCGTAGTTAATCTGTTAAAGGATACAGAATTTTGAAAAAAAAAGAATATTTTATTATATTAATAGTCATTTTTCTTTTAATTATATGTAAATATAAAGAAAATCTCGGATAGTCTTTCCTACAAGAAAAGGTTCATTTATTGTAGTGGAAGACAATCAATCAGTTCCGCGATGAAAATGAACTAGTTAATAAGTTCGAATAAACAAACTCAAATAATTCGTTTTTCTTTTAAGTTCTAGGACATCCTATGATTCATAGCATACTTTTTGTGGGGGAATTCTTTGTATTTTTGATCGATGTATCTAACTTATTGTAAATATCAATTATTATTTATTATTACATATTACAATAATTGATATTTTGAGAAAAATATTACTATAATGAAAAAAAGAATTCTTTTGTTTTTCATTATAGTAACTCGGCGAGATCGTTTGATTACTTCTAACTTCGAAATTTGAATATTTTTGAAATAGTTGCGAAAGATTAAAAAATTAAGAATAGAAAATTCCAGTTAACTTTGTAATCTCTCGATTTTTTTATTGCCCCTTTTCAATCAAAAGAGATAAGAGCCGGTGAATCAGAAACCATTAATTAAGAAAGAATAACAAAAAAGTTTTTATGGAGCATGCATATCAATATTCATGGATCATACCTTTTGTTCCACTTCCCATTCCTATTTTAATAGGAGTGGGACTCCTACTTTTTCCGACGGCAACAAAAAATCTTCGTCGTATGTGGGCTTTTCCCAATATTTTATTGTTAAGTATAGTTATGATTTTTTCGGTCGATCTGTCTATTCAGCAAATAAATGGAAGTTCTATCTATCAATATGTATGGTCTTGGACCATCAATAATGATTTTTCTTTCGAGTTTGGCTACTTTATTGATTCACTTACCTCTATTATGTCAATATTAATCACTACTGTTGGAATTTTTGTTCTTATTTATAGTGACAATTATATGTCTCATGATCAAGGATATTTGAGATTTTTTGCTTATATGAGTTTGTTCAATACTTCAATGTTGGGATTAGTTACTAGTTCGAATTTGATACAAATTTATATTTTTTGGGAATTAGTTGGAATGTGTTCTTATCTATTAATAGGTTTTTGGTTCACACGACCCGCTGCGGCAAACGCTTGTCAAAAAGCGTTTGTAACTAATCGGATAGGCGATTTTGGTTTATTATTAGGAATCTTAGGTTTTTATTGGATAACGGGAAGTTTCGAATTCCAAGATTTGTTCGAAATATTTAATAACTTGATTTATAATAATGAGGTTCATTTTTTATTTGTTACTTTATGTGCCTCTTTATTATTTGCCGGCGCGGTTGCTAAATCTGCGCAATTTCCTCTTCATGTATGGTTACCTGATGCCATGGAGGGGCCTACTCCTATTTCGGCTCTTATACATGCTGCCACTATGGTAGCTGCGGGAATTTTTCTTGTAGCCCGCCTTCTTCCTCTTTTTATAGTTATACCTTACATAATGAATCTAATATCTTTGATAGGTATAATAACGGTATTATTAGGGGCCACTTTAGCCCTTGCTCAAAAAGATATTAAGAGGGGTTTAGCCTATTCTACAATGTCCCAACTGGGTTATATGATGTTAGCTCTAGGTATGGGGTCTTATCGAGCCGCTTTATTTCATTTGATTACTCATGCTTATTCGAAAGCATTGTTGTTTTTAGCATCCGGATCGATTATTCATTCCATGGAAGCTATTGTTGGATATTCTCCAGAGAAAAGCCAGAATATGGTTTTTATGGGCGGTTTAAGAAAGCACGTGCCCATTACACAAATTGCTTTTTTAGTAGGTACACTTTCTCTTTGTGGTATTCCACCCCTTGCTTGTTTTTGGTCCAAAGATGAAATTCTTAGTGACAGTTGGTTGTATTCCCCGATTTTTGCAATAATAGCTTGGTCCACCGCCGGATTAACAGCATTTTATATGTTTCGGATCTATTTACTTACTTTTGAAGGACATTTAAACGTTCATTTTCAAAAATATAGTGGCAAAAAAAGTAGCTCTTTCTATTCAATAAAACTATGGGGTAAAGAAGAGCAAAAAATAATTAACAGAGATTTTCGTTTATTTCCTTTATTAACATTAACAATGAATAACAACGAGCAGCCATATACAATTGGCGTAAAAAAAGAAGCTCTTATTACTATTACGAATTTTGGCTACAAGAAGGCTTTTTCTTATCCTCATGAATCAGATAATACTATGCTATTTCCTATGCTTATATTGCTTCTATTTACTTTATTTGTTGGAGCTATAGCAATTCCTTTTAATCAAGAAGGAATGCATTTGGATATATTATCAAAATTATTAACTCCATCTATAAATCTTTTACATCAAAATTCAAATGATTTTGAGGATTCGTATCAATTTTTTAAAAATGCAACTTTTTCAGTGAGTATAGCTTGTTTGGGAATATTTACAGCATTCCTTTTATATAAACCTTTTTATTCATCTTTACA
>JBBHDX010000514.1:45000-47452 GCA_039519145.1 Kokia cookei
TTTATATTCGTTATAGGATAAGAAGATGGTTAGAAATCCTTTATTTTTTCAACCCAATCGCTCTTTTGATTTTGGAAAAAAATATCTTTTCTTTATCAATATACTGCTTCTTCTACACATTCATGGCTAACCCATAAAGGGAATGCCTAATAATAATAATTAGGACTCATAAAAAAATCGATAATTTACTCATGAGAAAAACCTTTACCCCATTAGGCACTAATTTATTTTTAACGTTTAATTAGATCGGGTAATCATTCAAATTGAGAACAGAAGCTCGTTACTTTTTGTTTCCCTCTAATTGGGGCCGTAGCGCTCTATCCATTTATTCACTCGACCCAACTTTGAATTCAATTCATTTTTTTTGTTCCGCACCAAAAATTCAAAAACGGTTTTTTTGGAATGATCCGGAAAAAAGGATTCTTAGAATTCTCCATTGATACGACATGCTCTTTTTTCCATCCACTCCTTTCAGGATCAGTCGTGGTCTTACAAACTCTACCGATGGTCTGAACGAATCCCTTTCTTCATACAAATGTGTAAAAGATGCTAGTCGCACTTAAAAGCCGAGTACTCTACCGTTGAGTTAGCAACCCGAAAAAAATTAGAATATGTAGATACAATCGGAATAAAAAAATGGAATTGCACTAGGCAATCAAAATACGAAATTAGCAAAAATTGGAATAACAAAAAAAAAAGACACGAAATTCTCAGATAAAACCATAGAAATAGAATAAGTGAAAATTTGCGGACCGCCTCCTGTCTTATTCATTCCATTGTTATCCATTTTTTTTGTTTCAATACAATTACAATAAAAAAAACTTATTGTATCACAACAAATTCAAAGAAAGAACCCATTATTTGAATGAAGTGAAGTGCCAAACTTGTGGGCGAGGATAAATGGATCTATTTATTTATGATCGAATTATATTTGTTCGATACACTGTTGTCAATATGATTGTAAATTTTGAATATAAATGTCGAGAGTTGAGAAAAGAATAAAGAATATAAAAAAGACTACAAAAAATACAATGAAAAAAAAAGAATTAAGTCCATTTTTTTTTTTAATTATTATTAATATTTTCTCTTTTTATATGTTATATGTTATTTTATCTGTTTTTTTATCTTATTTTATGTTGTTTTGTAAATGTTTAAATGCAATTACTTCATTTATTCACTTGATCTTTTTTCTCTCTATTTTCTATCAATAAAATTGGCTCAATAAAATCTGGTTTTGTTGTTATAGAACACGGTATTCTATGTTTTATAGTATATAGTAGCAATATTCTATAGTAGCAAAGCAATAAGAAATACGAATAATAAATTTATTTAAAATAAAAGTCTGAATAGACCAAAAGAGGGGGGAGGAGATAATAAAGAAAAATTTATACAAAGCTAGATATGAATCATCCACACCCTCTTTTTTGTATTTCATTAATTGAATTTTGTTTGATTAAGACTAAGTTCTGTAAAAACCCCCGCCTTCTTTAAAATATCATGAACAGTTGCTGTGGGTTGAGCTCCTTTTTCAAGGAAATAGAGAATGGCGGGAACATTTAAATAGGTTTGATTATTTATCGGATCATAAAAACCCACTTTTCGAAGATCTCTTCCCTCTCTTCGGGATCGAACATCAATTGCAACGATTCGATAAACGGCTCATTGGGATAGATGTAGTTAAATAATACCCCCCCCCCCCCTAGAAACGTATAAGAAGTTTTCTCCTCGTACGGCTCGAGAAAAAAAAATGATTAATTCAAAGTTATGTCTATGTATGGAATTATAATGTATGGAATTATAATGTACGGAATTAGAATGTCAAAAAGATCCATAAACCAGCAAATCGATTAGACATTTAACCCCGTCTTTTTTTTTCGAAAAAAAAAGAAGAAAAAAGCATTCGTACTCTCATAACTCAAGTCAAATAACTCTCAAAATGCTCAAAAAAAAATCCTTAGGCATTCTTTTATTGAGTGGTCTCTAACCCCTTTTTTGTTTGTCTCGCTTAGAATCTATTTCGATTCTTCATTTTAATCCAGTTGTTGAGAAAATTGAAAAGGGTATTTCCTTGTTCTAGGATCTTTTATCTTTGCCTTGAATCATTGGGTTTAGACATTACTTCGGCGATATTTAATCATTTCAAAAATGGCAGCAACATGCCCTTTTTCTCTCTTTTTTCTTTCTATCAAAGAATCATATGAACGATTAATTCCCGCATGATACACTTTTGATCGAAAGAGTTTTACCAATTCCAATTCCAACAATTTTTCTTTTTGATTTGAAAATAGTTTGAATCGGATCCTTTCGATTTCTATATCACAAATAGACTTACGAAGTTGTTCCAACTTATTGATTTCCATTAACTAACCCTAGATCCTTGCCCCTGAAAATGGATGTTTCTCTTCAGCTCCATCCTGTACTATTTACATTACAACCCAACAAAAAGACGGAT
>JBBHDX010000515.1:0-2500 GCA_039519145.1 Kokia cookei
TATTTTCGGCTACTCCACTCATTTCATAAAGTATTCTGCCGGGTTTAACGACAGCTACCCAATACTCGGGAGATCCTTTCCCCGAACCCATACGTGTTTCTGTAGGTCTTACCGTAACTGATTTGTCTGGAAATATACGTACCCATAGTTTTCCACCACGGCGTACATTTCGTGTCATTGCGCGGCGCCCCGCTTCTATTTGTCTAGATGTAATCCAAGCGGGTTCAAGTGCTTGAAGAGCATATCTACCGAAACAAATCCGATTACCTCGATAAGATATCCCCTTCATTCTTCCTCTATGTTGTTTACGAAATCGGGTTCTTTTGGGGTTATAGTTGATGTTTGTTTATGAATTCCATCTCTACTACAGAACTGGACATGAGAGTTTCTTCTCATCCAGCTCCTCGCGAAAAAAAAATGACTAAAAAAATATTTTATTCTTAATCTTAAGATATACAGGTAGTTAATGAATAATAGAATCTTGGGATTCTTTGCTTTGAGATTTTATCTGATCTATTAGAAATTTGTATATCTTGTTTGGATATATTGGATATATATATAAGGAATTAAACACGGATTCTATTTCTAGATAATGTTTTATCTTGCTTTTGTTATAATGTTATAACGAATCTTTATTTTGTTTTTTATCATATTCATATCAGATTCAGATCGACAAAAATTGAACAATCAAATAAAATTAACTCAAATTTTCGCGGGCGAATATTTACTCTTTTTTCTAGTTCAGTTGTCGGGTTAACCCATGACCTCTCAGAATCAGAATAAAAAGAGATGCAGTGGTCTCTGGTTTGTTCCGCCATCCTCCCCGATAAATCATTAGGATTCGTTTTCAATAGAATCCTCTGCATTCACGGGTTCCGTCGTCCCCATCGCTCTCGATTAATGCTTAGGTCTGAATTCTCCAATGGAGCCTTAATTTAATATTTAATATTTAATATTTAATATTTAATATTTAATATTTAATATTTAATATTTAATATTTATTTAATAAAATAAAAATGAAATAAAAATGAAATCAAATTTGTTCTTGAGTCAACCTTCTCAGTCTTTATTGACTTAAGTTAAGGCTCTTGATTTTTTCTTCAATGAACAGATATTCATCTAATTATTGATGAATCTCTATTGATGCTCTATTACATTGCTCTTTATTAGATGCTTCATAGACCTTACATATTGGAATCCTATATCATTTCATTGCTATTTCTGTTTCTCTCTTTCTCTCATCCTTCTATTTATCCACATACTTTTTATTTTGCTTCACAATTTCGATCTATTCATAATCGGATTGGTTTTGTCTTTTACTTAATGCAAAAAAAATTCAGTTGCTATAATGATATGACCAAGATATCATATCTTGACTGATTCTTTGGATCCAGATAATCCGAAGCGATGAGTTGGTTATTAGTGCTATAGTTATTAGCTTATACTGTGGTCCGCCCATTTTTTTTTGAATCCTAAGCCTAAAAAACCCAACGAGTCGCACACTAAGCATAGCAATTATATCAAATGATCAATCAAATTTTTATTTAACCTTATAGAATTTCCTTATAGAATTTAGAACTGCTGATTTTTTTATGTTCAATCAAAAATCAAAGAATTTGTCATTTTTTGTTCTATCGCAGAATAGAACGTAAAGACAAGTAGAGTCTTATTCTTATTATTCTTCGTCTATAAATATCCAAATTTTGATTCCTATAATCCCTGCAGATAGTTCGAACTCTATAGGAGCAATACTCAATTTTCGCTCCAATGGTTTGTAGAGGAACCCTACCTTCTCGGATCCATTCGACACGTGCGATTTCTTTTCCGTCGATACGCCCTGCAATTTGGATTTGAATTCCTTTTGTATCCGCTTGCTCAGTTAATTCAATAGCCTTTTTCATTGCCTTTCGAAATGAAACTCGATTCTTTAATTGTCCGGCTATAAATTCGGCAAGAATATTGGGGTGCCCATAAGGATTTCCAATTCTTGTAATAGCAATGTTGAGTTTTCGGTTCATACAATTAAGTTCTTTTTGCACATTCATCTGTAGTTCTTCGAGTTTTCGTGGCTTATCTTCAATTAATAATTTAGGAAATCCCATATAGATTATCACCTGAATTAGATCCAGTCTTTTTTGAATCTCTATACGTGCAATTCCCTCGACACCAGAAGATAGTCTCATATTTTTTTGTACATAATTCTTGATACAGTCTCTTATTTTTTTATCTTCTTGTAGACCCTCGGAATACTTTTTAGGTTGTGCAAACCAAAGAGAATGATGACTTTGGGTTGTACCAAGTCTAAAACCAAGTGGATTTATTTTTTGTCCCATAATCCTCCACTACTATATATTAGGATATGTCATATTTGTGTTCTTATTTATCCCTTTTTTAGCCATCCTAGCCATCCGGTGTTTTTTGGTTTTGGGCGCAGCATATATCTGTCAAGTGGTTCAAATTCAAGATCTTTCAATGCAATAGTTATATGACAGGTGGGTCT
>JBBHDX010000516.1:0-2500 GCA_039519145.1 Kokia cookei
TAATTTTTAATTATTACTTTCCATAACTTTAATAATTTTAACTTTCTTAAATTTTTTTAATAATATTTTAGAAATTCCGTGCTTTATAAATATAAAATTTGAAATTTTATTAAATATTTTGAATTTTAAAAAGTTTTTTGAAGCTCCGTCGGACACAATCGGCACGTTGGTGCCCTGGATGTGCTGGATCATCGGACACCATCGGCAGCTTAAGCCGATGGTGGTGCGGGCCCATCGGGAATCATCGGCACCTTTGGTGCCTCGGATGTGCGGGTGCATCGGACACCACCGACAACTGAGGTCGATGGTGGTTCGAGACCATCGGGAAGTACCGGAACCATGGTGCCTTGGATGTGCGGGAGCATCATCGGACACCATCGTAGCTTAGGCCGATGGTGGTGCGGGACCACGGGAACCGTCGGCAACTTGGTGCCTCGGATGTGCGAGAGCATCGGACACCATCGGTAACTTAGGCCGATGGTGGTGCGGAACCATCGAGAAGCATCGGCACGGTGCCTCGGGTGTATGGGAGCATCGGGCACCATGTCGATGGTGGTGCGGGACCATCGGGATCCATCGGCACCATGGTGCCTTCGATGTGCGGGAGCATCGGACACCATCGGCAACTAAGGCCGATGGTGGTGCGGGACCATCGGGAAGTATCGGCACCATGGTGCCTTCGATGTGCGGAGCATCGGACACCATCGGCAACTTAGGCCGATGGTGGTGCGGAACCATCGAGAAGCATCGGCACTTGGTGCCTCGGGTGTATGGGAGCATCGGGCACCATCGGCAACTAAGGCCGATGGTGGTGCGGGACCATCGGGATCCATCGGCACCATGGTGCCTTCGATGTGCGGGAGCATCGGACACCATCGGCAACTAAGGCCGATGGTGGTGCCGGACCATCGGGAAGTATCGGCACCATGGTGCCTTCGATGTGCGGGAGCATCGGACACCATCGGCAACTTAGGCCGATGGTGGTGCGGAACCATCGAGAAGCATCGGCACTTGGTGCCTCGGGTGTATGGGAGCATCAGGCACCATCGGCAACTAAGGCCTATGGTGGTGCGGGACCATCGGACACCATCGGGAAGTATCGGCACCATGGTGCCTTCGATGTGCGGGAGCATCGGACACCATCGGGAAGTATCGGCACCATGGTGCCTTCGATGTGCGGGAGCATCGGACACCATCGGCAACTAAGGCCGATGGTGGTGCGGGACCATCGGGAAGTATCGGCACCATGGTGCCTTCGATGTGCGGGAGCATCGGACACCATCGGCAACTTAGGCCGATGGTGGTGCGGAACCATCGAGAAGCATCGGCACTTCGTGCCTCGGGTGTATGGGAGCATCAGGCACCATCGGCAACTAAGGCCGATGGTGGTGCGGGACCATCGGACACCATCGGGAAGTATCGGCACCATGGTGCCTTCGATGTGCGGGAGCATCGGACACCATCGGGAAGTATCGGCACCATGGTGCCTTCGATGTGCGGGAGCATCGGACACCATCGGCAACTTAGGCCGATGGTGGTGCGGAACCATCGAGAAGCATCGGCACTTGGTGCCTCGGGTGAACTGGAGCATCAGGCACCATCGGCAACTAAGGCCGATGGTGGTGCGGGACCATCGGACACCATCGGGAAGTATCGGCACCATGGTGCCTTCGATGTGCGGGAGCATCGGACACCATCGGGAAGTATCGGCACCATGGTGCCTTCGATGTGCGGGAGCATCGGACACCATCGGGAAGTATCGGCACCATGGTGCCTTCGATGTGCGGGAGCATCCGACGCCATCGGGAAGTATCGGCACCATGGTGCCTTCGATGTGCGGGAGCATCGGACACCATCGGTAACTTAGGCCGATGGTGTTGCGGGACCGTCGGGAAGCATCGGCACCTTCCATGTGCGGGAGCATGGGACACCATCGGCCCAAAAAAACCGCGGGACCATCAGCAACTTGGCGCCAAAAAAAAAGTGTCCCTGTTTCGGACATAATAATGTTTCCTGGTAGCACATCGGTAAAGTTTTTTTAGCTCTTTAGGGGGGGAGTGATTCTGAGGGACCAGACCCAGGGGTTGTCAAGGGCACTTCCCATGCCCATCCCATGCCCCAACGTCGGAGCCCCCCCACCACCGGTTAGGTTCCCGGTGGTGCTCCGGCGAGCCGTCCCCGGCAACCGTCCGGTGACTATTCCGGCAAACTTCCGGCAAGGCATCTCGGAACATAAAAAATGATGCGAAGAGTCCCTCCCCCTTCCCAAAGCTATGGATATCATTACATGTTCATTCGCCTATGAATGAAACGTCCCGTTCCCTCCCCTCTTGCAACAAGATCCTCCGCCACCTTGAGACATCGGTGGTGCGGGAGCCTCATACAACACCGGCAACGTATGCCATTGGTTAAGTATGGGTCCATCGGGTAGCAACGGGACCTTGTGTGGGAGCCTCGGACACCATAGGCGACCTAGGCCGTGCGGGAGCATCCAACACCA
>JBBHDX010000516.1:30000-32500 GCA_039519145.1 Kokia cookei
GGAGCATCATCGGACACCATCGGCAGCTTAGGCCGATGGTGGTGCGGGACCATCGGGATCCGTCGGCAACTTGGTGCCTCGGATGTGCGAGAGCATCGGACACCATCGGCAACTTAGGCCGATGGTGGTGCGGAACCATCGAGAAGCATCGGCACCTTGGTGCCTCGGGTGTATGGGAGCATCGGGCACCATGCCGATGGTGGTGCGGGACCATCGGGATCCATCGGCACCATGGTGCCTTCGATGTGCGGGAGCATCGGACACCATCGGTAACTAAGGCCGATGGTGGTGCGGGACCATCGGGAAGTATCGGCACCATGGTGCCTTCGATGTGCGGGAGCATCGGACACCATCGGCAACTTAGGCCGATGGTGGTGCGGAACCATCGAGAATCATCGGCACTTGGTGCCTCGGGTGTATGGGAGCATCGGGCACCATCGGCAACTAAGGCCGATGGTGGTGCGGGACCATCGGGATCCATCGGCACCATGGTGCCTTCGATGTGCGGGAGCATCGGACACCATCGGCAACTAAGGCCGATGGTGGTACGGGACCATCGGGAAGTATCGGCACCATGGTGCCTTCGATGTGCGGGAGCATCGGACACCATCGGCAACTTAGGCCGATGGTGGTGCGGAACCATCGAGAAGCATCGGCACTTGGTGCCTCGGGTGTATGGGAGCATCAGGCACCATCGGCAACTAAGGCCTATGGTGGTGCGGGACCATCGGACACCATCGGGAAGTATCGGCACCATGGTGCCTTCGATGTGCGGGAGCATCGGACACCATCGGGAAGTATCGGCACCATGGTGCCTTCGATGTGCGGGAGCATCGGACACCATCGGCAACTAAGGCCGATGGTGGTGCGGGACCATCGGGAAGTATCGGCACCATGGTGCCTTCGATGTGCGGGAGCATCGGACACCATCGGCAACTTAGGTCGATGGTGGTGCGGAACCATCGAGAAGCATCGGCACTTGGTGCCTCGGGTGTATGGGAGCATCAGGCACCATCGACAACTAAGGCCGATGGTGGTGCGGGACCATCGGACACCATCGGGAAGTATCGGCACCATGGTGCCTTCGATGTGCGGGAGCATCGGACACCATCGGGAAGTATCGGCACCATGGTGCCTTCGATGTGCGGGAGCGTCGGCACCATCAGTTCGGCCGATGGTGGTGCGGAACCATCGAGAAGCATCGGCACTTGGTGCCTCGGGTGTATGGGAGCATCAGGCACCGCAGTCGGCAACTAAGGCCGATGGTGGTGAGGAGCATCGGACACCATCGGGAAGTATCGGCACCATGGTGCCTTCGATGTGCGGGAGCATCGGACACCATCGGGAAGTATCGGCACCATGGTGCCTTCGATGTGCAGGAGCTGGACACCATCGGGAAGTATCGGCACCATGGTGCCTTCGATGTGCGGGAGCATCCGACGCCATCGGGAAGTATCGGCACCATGGTGCCTTCGATGTGCGGGAGCATCGGACACCGGATCGGTAACTTAGGCCGATGGTGTTGCGGGACCGTCGGGAAGCATCGGCACCTTCCATGTGCGGGAGCATGGGTACCATCGGCCCAAAAAAAGCGGGGGACCATCAGCAACTTGGCGCCAAAAAAAAAGTGTCCCTGTTTCAGACATAATAATGTTTACCTAGGTAGCACATCGGTAAAGTTTTTTTAGCTCTTTAGGGGGGGAGTGATTCTCGGGCCAACCCAGGGGTTGTCAAGGGCACTTCCCATGCCCATCCCATGCCCCAACGTCGGAGCCCCCCCCCAGCCACCGGTTAGGTTCCCGGTGGTGCTCCGGCGAGCCGTCCCCGGCAACCGTCCGGTGACTATTCCGGCAAACTTCCGGTAAGGCATCTCGGAACATAAAAAATGATGCGAAGAGTCCCTCCCTTCCCAAAGCTATGGATATCATTACATGTTCATTCGCCTATGAATGAAACGTCCCGTTCCCTCCCCTTCTTGCAACAAGATCCTCCGCCACCTTGAGACATCGGTGGTGCGGGAGCCTCATTACAACACCGGCAACGTATGCCATTGGTTAAGTATGGGTCCATCGGGTAGCAACGGGACCTTGTGTGGGAGCCTCGGACACCATAGGCGACCTAGGCCGTGCGGGAGCATCCAACACCATCGGCAGCTTAGGACCCGGTTCGTCGTTGCTAAGAAAAATTGCCCCTGTTTCAGACATGTGCGAGAGCATCGGACACCACCGGCACCTTGGTGCCTCGGATGTGCGGGAGCCTCGGACACCACCGGCACCTTGGTGCCTCGGATGTGCGGGAGCCTCGGACACCATCGGCACCTTGGTGCCCCGGATGTGCGGGAGCCTCCGACACCTTGGTGCCTCGGATGTGCGAGAGCATCGGACACCATCGGCAACTTAGGCCGATGGTGGTGCGGGACCATCGGGAAGTATCGGCACCTTGGTGCCTTCGATGTGCGGGAGCATCGGACACCATCGGCAACTGAGGCCGATGGTGGTGC
>JBBHDX010000516.1:42500-45326 GCA_039519145.1 Kokia cookei
ATGCCGCGGCAGCATCCGACGCCATCGGGAAGTATCGGGCACCATGGTGCCTTCGATGTGCGGGAGCATCGGACACCATCGGTAACTTAGGCCGATGGTGTTGCGGGACCGTCGGGCATCGGCACCTTCCATGTGCGGGAGCATGGGACACCATCGGCCCAAAAAAAGCGCGGGACCTTCAGCAACTTGGCGCCAAAAAAAAGTGTCCCTGTTTCAGACATAATAATGTTTCCTGGTAGCATCGTAAAGTTTTTTTAGCTCTTTAGGGGGGGAGTGATTCTGAGGGACCAGACCCAGGGGTTGTCAAGGGCACTTCCCATGCCCATCCCATGACCCAACGTCGGAGCCCCCCCCACCACCGGTTCAGGTTCCCGGTGGCGCTCCGGCGAGCCGTCCCCGGCAACCGTCCGGTGACTATTCCGGCAAACTTCCGGCAAGGCATCTCGGAACATAAAAAATGATGCGAAGAGTCCCTCCCCCTTCCCAAAGCTATGGATATCATTACATGTTCATTCGCCTATGAATGAAACGTCCCGTTCCCTCCCCTCTTGCAACAAGATCCTCCGCCACCTTGAGACATCGGTGGTGCGGGAGCCTCATACAACACCGGCAACGTATGCCATTGGTTAAGTATGGGTCCATCGGGTAGCAACGGGACCTTGTGTGGGAGCCTCGGACACCATAGGCGACCTAGGCCGTGCTGAGCATCCAACACCATCGGCAGCTTAGGACCCGGTTCGTCGTTGCTAAGAAAAATTGCCCCTGTTTCAGACATGTGCGAGAGCATCGGACACCACCGGCACCTTGGTGCCTCGGATGTGCGGGAGCCTCGGACACCACCGGCACCTTGGTGCCTCGGATGTGCGGGGTCTTCCGCGACACCATCGGCACCTTGGTGCCCCGGATGTGCGGGAGCCTCCGACACCTTGGTGCCTCGGATGTGCGAGAGCATCGGACACCATCGGCAACTTAGGCCGATGGTGGTGCGGGACCATCGGGAAGTATCGGCACCTTGGTGCCTTCGATGTGCGGGAGCATCGGACACCATCGGCAACTGAGGCCGATGGTGGTGGAACCATCGGGAAGCATCGGCACCTTGGTGCCTTCGATGTGCGGAGCATCGGACACCATCGGCAACTTAGGCCGATGGTGGTGCGGAACCATCGAGAAGCATCGGCACCTTGGTGCCTCGGGAGTATGGGAGCATCGGGCACCATCGGCAACTAAGGCCGATGGTGGTGCGGGACCATCGGGATCCATCGGCACCATGGTGCCTTCGATGTGCGGAGCATCGGGAGATTCCGGCACCATGGTGCCTTCGATGTGCGGGGAGATTGCAAGCACCATCGGCAACTTAGGCCGATGGTGGTGCGGAACCATGGAGAGCATTGGCACCTTGGTGCCTCGGGTGTATGGGAGCATCAGGCACCATCGGCAACTAAGGCCGATGGTGGTGCGGGACCATCGGGATCCATCGGCACCATGGTGCCTTCGACGTGCGGGAGCATCGGACACCACCGGGAAGTATCGGCACCATGGTGCCTTCGATGTGCGGGAGCATCGGACACCATCGGCAACTTAGGCCGATGGTGCGGAACCATCGAGAAGCATCGGCACCTTGGTGCCTCGGATGTGCGGGACACGGACACCGTCGGTACGTTGGTGCCTCGGATGTGCGGGAGTCTCAGACACCATCGGCACCTTGGTGCCTCGGATGTGCGGGAGCATCGGGCTAAAAAATAAAGTGTCCCTGTTTCAGACAGGCTAATGTCTCCTGGTAGCAGAATGAAAAATTTTTTTTAGCTCTTTAAGGGGTAGTGATCCGCTGCCCCCCGCGCCCCCCACCTATCGACGTGGGGGGCGTCCCTCACCCCCATGGGGTGTGGACGGCTACGTGGGTATCGATGTGGTAGCAAGTGGATCGCCGGCGGCGGTGGTGGGGGCGATGATTTTCCGGCCGGCCAAGCTCGTGCCCATAGATATGTAGCCAACGACTCCAGGACCAAGTTCCCTATTTCGGGCAAAGATCCCCTGGGGTGGCATACGCATATCTATGGGCTGGAGCTTGGCTTGCTCGTTCCCGTCATCATAGGGGAGCCTTGTGCTTCCCAAGTCGGCAACCACTCGATGCCTTGGCCTTGCCAAGCACGAGCCTACAATCGACGCTGCCCGTGACCCCAGCACCAAGTCTCTTCGATGGCAACGGCTTGTTGGGGGTGTAAGTTCTAGATTGTAAGAGGCTCGGTCTTGGCCCGATCAAATTCTGAGTGGGTTCTCGTGCCAAGCGGTTGTGGTGTGCCCTCGTTCATTGTTTCTTCCGCTCACTTATCAATTCGTTGGTTGGGTGGGTTGTAGACCGGTGTCCGTGGGTTCTACCACTAGTTCGCAACAGGCATATGAGTGGTGTTTTGGTTGTGTGTATTGGCAGGCTCCGTGCTGTTTGCATCGAACTGTCAAGCCGCACACCGCTTCATTACATCTCCTTGCTGTCATTGAACTCAAGGGGTGCGGTCGGGTACGTACCGTCGCGTACCTAGCTACATGGAAATACGTACGTGTTGCCGTCCCTTTTCCATCTTGTGCCCTTCGGTGGTGGTGGCCTTGCCTACTCAATCGTGCCTTTTGTCCCGAGTGTGCTCCCTCAAATCGGTGTGGCCACGTCGGTGAGATTCGGTGTCTTTATTTTGTTTTCCCAATTCGGAATTTTTTGTGAGAACAGGGTTTAGACCCTTATCTCTCGATGCCTAAGCATTTTGTCTCTCGACATGGACGATGCTCAGGCTTTGTTATGACCCCTTCGTTGCTCAAGCGGCATGTTGAGGGCCA
>JBBHDX010000517.1:0-44966 GCA_039519145.1 Kokia cookei
TGAAATGGTGGAAAAATGGTGGCCAACGTGAAGCACAATGGCTGATGGCTTTTATAGCCTTTTCATCATTTCTTTTCTTCATTTCTCTAGATTTTTCTATCAATTTTTCTTTATAAAAATATCTTTTTTAATAATGGTAAAATTCCACTTTCAGTCCTTGGGCCTTCCAACTTTACACTTTGGCCCAAAACATTGCCTCCAAAAATATCTTTCACCAAATTACTCTTTTGTCCCTCCTCAATCAATCTAATTCCCATGATGACTCATAATTCAATTTTGATAAATTGCTATTTAGTCCTTCCTCCTTTCTCTCACTTACTAATTAATCCTTAAATTTTCCTATTCTTCTTATTTTAGCTACATATTCTAATTTTTGACTCCTTCTCTATACTGTTCCAACTTCGGTTCAAAAACGCGGATGTTACATCTTCATTAAATCGAGATACAAAATTCTTATTCTTACTCCTCTATGATATTAAGTTTCCATCAATAAAAACACAATACCTAATAGTAGTGTAACGACCCAAAAATCAGTGATGTCAAAGAATACATTTTCGAAACCTCGTTTTAGTAAATTGGGTCTGTAAGTATTAAATTAAATATTTATAGAGTTGGTATAAAATAATATTAAAATTTGGCCCTTCAATTTTGTTTATTAGTTGCTTAATTAAGATACAAAGACTAAATTGTAAAGATTTATCGTTATAAGTTTTTAATTGGCCAAAAGCTTAGGGACTTAAATTGAAAATAGCCAAAGGGTTAAAATGGTAAATAAACTATTATAAAACCAATGATAGTGGATTATGAAGTCATGTTACACTTTATTTAAATAACTATTACATTAGGTTAATTAAATTTAATTAAGCTAAACCCGAAAGTCAGTGGTGTCATGAAATGCGATTTCGGGATCCCATTTTTATAAATCAAGTTCGAAAATATTAAAATATTAATTTTTTTAAAGGTTAATGTAGAAATATATTGAATTTTGGTCTAGTAAATTTTCCAAATTGATAGTTTATCATGGTACAAGGACTAAGTTGTAAAAGTCCAATCACTATAGATTTTAAATAGCCAAAGGATCAAATGAACAATTATACCATTATTATATAGTTAAAAATGGTGGTAGATGATAATTGGGATCCACTAACCTTGTTAATTATGATTAATGTTAATTACTTATAGTTAATTAAGTTAAATAAGATTAGTTAATTATTAAACAATGTATATAAAACAAAATTATCATACCATGTGATCACACCAGTATATTAAAAAAAAAAAAAGTTATCATCTTTTATTCACTTTATTCTTCATGGCCGAATGTTGAAGGAAGAAAACCACATTTTTCAACTTTTTCAATTCGTCCTCAATTGGTATGTGTATTTAGGTCTATTTCTTGTTATGTTTCTGAGATTTTGGGAGCTTGATTTAGCTAGCCTATGTACTAATTTGTAAAACTATTAAAATTTCTAAAAGTTTCGTTGATGCATTTTTGAATAAATTGGTATTAAAGTATTAAGTTTTAAACTTAGATGTGAAAGTGAAAATTGTTAATTTTAAACATAAGGACTAAAATGTATAAATTTCAAAATTGGGCTAACTTCATTATAATTCATCATCAAGCTCCAATTTCACTAAAATTCAACAATGGTAACTTGATATACAATTTAAAATTTTACCACTTGGGCTAACTTCACTAAGCTTAAATAATCTAAAATCTATAAAAATTTCAAAGGAAAAGACTTAATTACCTTAGTAAATTTTGGATCAGATAGCTAATAGAACAAATGATAATTTTTCTTCTTTGGTTTTTTTTTGGTGAATTATATAAGAGTAGGGCAAAACCCTAACAACAACACGATTAATGAATTAATTAATTTAATTAACCATCATAAGAGAGTTAATAATAGAAGGTTTAACCATAACAAGATAATAAGACAGATTAGTGATAATGGAGGAATATAATCATTCCATCCCACTAACTTATATTTAATAATGGGTAAATAACCATTAGGTCATTTGCATAATTATTAGTTATGTCCTCAATCATTTCTTAACTTAAAACTCAATAGCAACCGCATTTCAATTTAGTCCTTGTACCGATTTAATTACTCGATCGGCCATTAATATATTTTCAAATTAAACATGTGGATTTGACATCTGTATGAACCTTTGTAAACCTCTAGTCAGTAAAACGGTATGAAATGGATTCCATGGCCGACTGAGCGTTGATCCAAATTTAAAGTCACGTCGTTTTCTCCAGCTCAATCATTAGTTGTGTTCTGATGCGTTGATAATGTTCAGATATAATCACACAACAGGATGAAACACCATAGACTGTCATGAACAATAAGCTCTAAATGGAAGGTATGGTCCCTCTGGATGCACAACCTACAGTGTGGTTTCACCTTCAAGTGTTGGCACATCTCTTTCTACACCTTCACTACAACCTGTGCACTCGATGGAGAGTTATCAATTTTGACCAGGTGAGTCATTCTTATCTTTATAAGCAACAAAACTACGACAATTCATCTGTCAGCTGTAAAAAGATAATTATCCTTACTCAAGCAAATATAAAGCAAACCATCCCATGATAGCCAAACAGATGCCTTAGCCATCTCCGATTCATCCTCCCTGCAGACCCGGCTACGGGTTATTTGAGGGTGTAGCCGTCCAAGTCCGGAGTTGGAAGGGACCAAAAAAATATATTTTTTAATTTTTAATGAGGGAAAAAAATTCAGATTAAAATAATTTTCTTTCATACGTATTTTTAATGATTTTATATTAAATTTCTCCCAGTTATATCCAATTTCAAGTATTTGAATGGAGTTTCAAATATGTATACAAAATATGATATTTTGGCTTTCTTTTTAATTTTCAAAACCTAATCCCAAGTTCCATGTGAACCCTTTTTGAGACAAAGATCCACGTGGCCTGCCGATAAAACTGTTTTGGCGCGTCCTACGTTTCTTCCCCATGAATCACGAACCTCAACATAACAACAACAGTAACAGCCCCATCAATATCACATAAAAAAAAATTATTACAATCCATTAAAATCTTATTTTACAACTTAGCTAGTTTTAAGACCATCTTTAGTTCCTTCAAACAATATTTAGCTTTATTCCACACATTCTGGTATGTTCTTCTTTAGGTCTTCAGTTCTTGTGTAAATTTTAGTAATCATCGTTAGTGAAAGAGTTTTTGTTTTTTTTCTTGTTTGGATTTTAGCATTAGGAAGTTTTTCTTTGTTATTATCATCACCAAACAAAGCATTAATGTAATTCTTCTCTAGATCATAAATTTGAAGAGAGGCTTATCATAAGAATTGGAGAGAACCCATCATGGAGATGATGATGGTGATGATGACGACGATGATGATGATGATTGGTTCAATGGCAGATGATACCAATGATGTTTACGGTCCATGTGGGGATGCTAAAGTGCAGAAACTAGATGGGTTTACATTTGGTGTTGCATTTTCAAAGAAAGAATTCTTCTCCTTCCAAAATGTGCAGCTTTCTCCATGTGATAGTCGCCTTGGTTTAGCCACCAAAAGTGCACAGCTTGCTGTTTTTAGGCCAAAGCTAGACGAAATTTCTCTCCTTACAATCAATGGCAGCGGTCTCGTAAGTATTTTCTTTACCTTGATTTCCTTTTTTATATTTTACCATAGACATGTTGATTTGTTATCAATCGAAGAGACAGAGATTGTTTAGGGCATACGTTTTTTTGTATTTCATGTCTTGTCCATGGTTTGATATTTATTGCAATAATTTTGGTGTTTCTTTCTTGGTTCTGCATGTATGTCGTGTTGGACAGTGACAATTACGTTTGAACACTTTGATTTTTATTATTTTAAAACAAAATAAAGCTTTTCTACATATATCCATTAGGTTAAGCCTTGGGTTTTGTTTTGTAGAACTTGAAAAATCGTATTATGGTATGAGAAGTAGGGAATAAATTTGTTGTTTTTTTTTTTTTTAATTATTAGATTAGCTCATTTTTTGAAAATTTATGGATTAGGTCGATTTTACAAAAACACTTTCAACGGAAAGCACTTCCTGTCCCAATATTTTTTTTTTTGTGCTATCTCTTGTGAAGATATAACATACAAAATAAGTCTTTATATAAGTCTCAAGTCTCATTTTCCTTAATTTCAAAACAAGGGAAATGAGACTTGGGTCTATATAAAGATATGTTTTATAAGTTTTATTTTCACAAGAGGTGATAAAAAAAAAGGAGAAAGATATTGGGCAAAAAACGCTTTCAATTTTGCAAATACATTGAAAACGCTTTCAATTAAAAGCGTTTTTCTGAAAATCAGCTGAAAACGGAAGCGTTTTCGTAATATCAGTCTAATCTCGTAATTTTTTAAAAATATAGTCTAATCTGATAATTTTTCTTAAAAATCAACATTTTAAAAAAAAATTAGTCAGAAGTAGGTAAATGCAAATGCTAATCAATACTTCTAAAAAAAAAGAGAAAAAGTTAATCAAAATATATGATTTTGAAACTTTTTTCTTTCTTTCTTTCTTTCTGTTTTTCTTGGATTTTAAGCTTAAAGCTGGTGGATACATGGTAGCATTTGCAGGGAGGAAATATGCAGCCAGATCATTACCGATAATGGTTGCTGATGACAAAAACACCATAACTAGCTTCACTTTGGTAAGAACTTCATTAACAATAAATACATATTAGGTTATTTAATTAATTTTCCGGTCTAATCATACTTGAAAAAGACTATGCATATAGGTTCACTTCAACTTGTCACCTCTAAGAGTCTTGAACTTGAAATCTCTTAGAGTCTTCAACCATTCCGATGTCAATTGAATTAGTCTCTTTTATTATTTTGAAATTTTAGATTAATCTTTTAAATTTAACTTTAAAATCAGAGAAAAAATATGTTTAAGTGCTTTCAAACCCTTTAAATTGATATGGTTTAACTTTTTTTATAATATTATTAATATGTCTAAATTGATAACATTGTTAACTGCTTCCGCTAAAGTGTAAACCAAATTAACTATTAGTTAATTAACGTATTCATGGAAACCCATGTCACCACTTTAACAACAATACTTCACGGGGTTATGAATTTGACCATTAGTGCAATGACAAAAAGACTTTCATTAATTTTAAGTTTACAATTTATATCAAGTTCAAGATTTGAATCCGAGACAGTTTATACCCCTTCTGTCTTAACAATTCCCTCTCAAAAAAAGCGAGATTAGATCTTAAATTTTAATATAATAGAGGGATTAAAATTGAATTAGATATTGTTAGAGTTGTGATCCGAATCCTTGTTAAAGAAAAATATAGTGGTAGAACTAACACGGACCATGTTGCACAAATAAAATCCGTATAGAACTACACTTTTTATATTTGACACTGATTAGAATAAAGTTTTTCAACTTATAGTTGAAACTCCTCTTGCATCATTTGAATCGGACATTAGTAAATTTTTTTCTCCTTTTCCGATAGATTTCCCCGAATAGCTTTTTCACATAAAATCTGTGTATTCTTTACTGTTTCGTTATCGTTTTTATTGTTATTATCAAAGTTAATTTAACAAATATTATTTTTACCCTCTTTGTTTTGCTTAGATAACATTTTTAGTTTGTTTTAAATCCATAGGTTCTTGAATTCAAACAAGGTACACTACAAAATTTATTTTGGAAAAGTTCTGGCTGTGATTCATGCTTTGGAGAGTCAGCTACTTGTCTCAACAACCAAGACTGTGCAAGACCAACCTCAAAATGTGGGCAAAATGGGTGCAATTTGGGCATACAGTTAGCATTTTCTGGGACAGACAAGAACCTTGAAGCACTCAATTCATGGTACGAGGTTCGCAAATTCCGACAAAATTCACTCTATGGACTGTACGCAGATCTACGTGACAAGCTTTTCTAAGTCCCCAAATTCCCATGAATTGCCGATGGCCTTCCATTTGTTATTATTAATGGTCTAATTCTTCTAGCCATGAATATAACACTAATATTATCACATTTAATTCGGATGCAATTCGTGATAATTCCATAATCTTTTAATTGTTGCTTCATCCATAGAATTTGTGCGCGATAACTATCGGTAGATACATATTCTGTCTCGATGGTGGACAAAACAACACTATTTTATCTTGGAGAATCAATAAACAAGCATATTTCTTAGGATTTTGACATGTTTCGAAAATGGTTTTTTCTATCTATTTTGCATTCTTCAAAATTTGCATCGAAATAAGCATGCAAACTAAAGGAAAAGTCCTCAT
Organism: Kokia cookei; assembly: GCA_039519145.1. NCBI lineage: Eukaryota > Viridiplantae > Streptophyta > Magnoliopsida > Malvales > Malvaceae > Kokia > Kokia cookei. The sequence goes on from JBBHDX010000517.1 coordinate 6,263, forward strand.
GGTACCAAAGTCCTAAGTTTGGTGTATCCTTAAAGCACTTAAAGATTTTCTTAATGGCTTGTAAATGTGAATCTCTAGAAGATTATTGAAATCTAGAGCACAGACAAACACTAAATATAATATCAGGTTAATCAAATGTAAGATAAAGAAATGAACCAATCATATACCTATATAGTTTAGTGTCAACTAATTTCTCTTGTTCATCCTTATCAAGAAGTGCTTATTAGAGTGAATTGAGGCTCCAAGACCTCCATTTTGAATTGCTTGAGCATCTCCTTTATGTACTTGACTTGATTGATGAAGATGTCATCTTTTGTTTGCTTGATTTGGAACCTTAAGAAAAAATGGAGCTCCCCCATCATTCTCATCTCAGATTTACCTTACATAGTCTTAGAAAATTCTTGGCAAAACAATTCATTAATAGCACCAAAAATAATATTATCAACATATATTTGTACTACTAACGTCTTTACTTGTAGTTTTAATGAACAATGTGAAATTTACTTTCTCTCTCTACAAATACCTTTTCAATTAAAAATTTTGAAATTCTTTCGTACCAAGCTCTAGTAACTTACTAACTTCATGTATTCTGATACTCTAAGTATATTGGAAAACATCTCAGGCTTTGTCAAAATTCATTCCAAAAGGGAATTTTGGGAGCTTTCAACAGTTATAAACAATTTTAAGTGTGTCATCGAAAATAATTTTTCAAAAGTTTAACATGAAGTTTCTTAAAATTTGATTAAGGGAATATTTTGTTATATCAAAACATTTGAAAATCAAAATTAATAGACACCACTATCAAGCCGTTAAAATTTTTCGTGATAATTTCACAACAATATTTTTTTCTAAGAGTGACATATTCTAATGTGCATATGGAATTGAAATATTATACCGTTAAAGAAAAAGTTTAAAAACAAAGAGTGTCTATAAAGCACTTTAGAATTGGTCTTATGATTTCAAATCCGTTAACTAAAGTCTTACAACCGAAGACATTAAGGAACATGTATATAGAATGGGTCTTGACAATATTGATGAATGATATTTTATGATAATGTAACACTTTGAATTCATTTATTGTGTTTCTGATATAAAATTGACGTATTTTTCATTTATCATGATTGTGTGCATACAAAATTGAAATTATTTGAAAGATATCATTACAATCATGATGTGATATTTAATCTTATTATATTGAGTTGTAATGTTGTAACATATGGAAAGAAGCATGTTACTTAAATTATATACAATCGGCATAATTCACATTAACAATTTACTATAATAAGATAATAATGATGAGTTTTTTTTTTTTTTTTTATAAATGTGCAATCTTAAATTTTATCTTATTAAAAATATAAATGAATCATAAATAAGTTTACATTTATATTTTCTTTTAAATTGTTCATATTTATGTTCATGCTCGATTCATATTCATTTAATTAAACTCGATTTATTTATTAATAAATATATTCCAGCTCAATTCAAAACTAATTTATAAACAAACATATTCCCACATCATAACCAACAATCAACGGAGATGGTGGTGAACATATTTTAGGCTTAATTTTGTTATGATTGCTAACATTTTATAATTTTTACTTTATATTAGTTATTTTTAAAATATTTTAGTTATCTTTTTTTTTTCTAATGATGTTTCGATAAGATGCTTTGGTAGTGAAAAGAAAGAGTTAAAATACAAAAAATGAAAATAAAGGAGAAATATATTTTGAAGTATCTATAGTAAAAGTATCAACCTTGAACATACATGTCTATAAATGAACTTATAAACGAATTTATTCACGAGTTTAAACAAATCAATTATACCTATATATACCTATGTTAAACTTGTTTCTTTAATAAATTCAAATCCAATCTTTATTCAATTGACATTGATATCATTATCAATATAAGAAAACATGAATTCGAATGTGTTGAAATGTATTATCTTCCTATTTAAAAGTTGAAAAAAGACTATGAATAATTTTAAATATTGCATAAAAAGAGCAAACATGATAAAAATAAAAACCTATAATGAGATTAATATTAAAAAAATATTCACAAATAATTCGTCCTTTCATTTTGAGCTCCACTAATAATAGAAAATTTTCCAAAACCACTGGTCATGGTTAGGAATGAATAACGAATATCACCGACTTTGTTTCTCAAATGTCCAAAATACAAATCAACACAAAATTCCAACAGGCAGGCTGCTGAGTGTCAACTGAGTAAGCCAATGTATATAACATTCTATACAGACTAAATCTACATTCCTGTACATTTAGAATGTGAGATTAAAAGAAAATTCCCTAAACCCAACAAAACAAACATTCATATATATATATATTATATTATAGCGCTGCTTACTAGTAATTTGGTATAGTAGTGAATGTCACAGGCAAAGCCAATGGTGCTGGTTGACTACATCGCTCTTCATTTTCTATGCTTTCATGGATGTAATTGAGACAACAGCAGACTTCCTTCACAGAAATAGAAACCGCAACTTCCTATGCAACTTTAATATGTTTCTTTCCATGAAGATCCACCACAAGATCCCGCAGCTCAGGGAATACTGATATGATTACAAGTTCTAATATCGCATAAGCAAGTTGCTTCACGCATATAGTTGACTGCAATCATGATGAAAAAGTCAATACAACCAGACAGCGAAGAAATTAGGAAAAACATCAACATCAACATCATGTTTGAAAATAGCGACTCAACCTGAGTGAAGAAATATATGTCTCTTGCACATCGTCTGTATTGCTTGTGCCCGATTAAGCTAACTAAGGCTGTCGGAGCGCCATCTGAAGAAAATATTAATCTTTTAGTGGTTTTCACCATTAACCAAGTTCTAGCTCCAGGGAAAACATATATGAAACATGCTCAACAAATTTCACAAAATAAAAAAAAATCTCAATAAACAAGTTATGGACCATGGTAACCTAGACGAAAAAGGACTTCAGAAATTGTCATTAGAAATATAACCATTCAACTCTGGACAAAGGAATTGGATCATTCGAAGAAATGATAATGAGAATTGCAAGCATGTGAACCACAGATCCTAAAGTCATGGCAGGTCACCACTATGATCTGACAATAACAAAGAAAAAAGAGTCTTACCAAAAAGCATCTTTTTAATGTTGCTTGCTCTACGAGCTGCCTCAAGTTGTTCCTCAAAGGACCCTGGTTTATTGACATTACCCCCACCAAATTGGCTGAAGTTCTGCGAAGGTGTCTGGTTAGGCTGAGTATTCTCGAATTTTCCCTGAATATTCCCTGCTTTTGTGAAGAATGTACCACCTGGCCACAGAATCTGGGGAAAAAGAGGCTATTAAAAGAAAAAGAATACATGTGCATGACTCTTCAAGAGTCTTTTTACATAGTTAACTACTGAGAAACGAGTTAATCATTGTTCTCCAGATTGGGCTACTGCAGAAAGCTAAGCCTCAGCCTGTAAAGTTCTCATTGAAAGACCAAATTAGCCCAACCAATCAGTATACATAGGGCTTTAAGAAATAGAGCCATCTAAAAGTTCATATGCAAGTAGAAGCAGCTCTTAAAGACAAAACTCGTGCTTTTACAGCATCAAATGCTGAACCAGATAACACTCAAAGTTACACTGTCTCAAATTTGTTCAACTCTTACATCTTGAATCCATCGAATCCCTTGTGCAATAGTGTCCTCCCTCCGAAGCCAATAAATCTGCCTCAAAAGCCAGTCATCGATGGCATCCTCCATCACCAGCTGTAATATTTGCTTAGATATCCAGAAGACCTGTCTTCTGCATCAATGAAAAAATGCACATGTTTATGCCAAACTATTCTGAAAATAGGCAACTTTATAACATCATAGCACACAATTAAAGTTCAACAGGACCACATGGTCTGAAAGACTAGACAGTTGCCACTGGCTAAAAGGAAACAAGGAAAAAGGCTTGAAGTATAACTAAACAATGGTAGCAGACTAATGCCTCTAAACCCATGCAAAGTTAGTGTTTTATCATGCAACCTATTTCAGGACAGACAAAGTAGCCATGAGATGCAAGACTACCTTCTCATAAAAGGTAGAACAGAAAAGATGTAGTAATTGCTAGTTCTGAGATGGGTTATCAGCTCACCACATCAACCAATCCTATGCTAGGTAAACAAACATTAGAAACACCAAAGTACATGTACAATATTATTTTTAGGATGATCTTTATAATTACCAAATGGTAGAATATGGCATTTTAGAAATTAATTAATCCACAATTATGGAAATGCGGAAAAATTAGCTCACCTTAGCCAGCCTCTCCTCTTAAGCTGAAACACATTATCAACGAGATTCAGCAACGGTACGCTCATGTTAGGAGGTGCCCACTGCACAAAAATCAATTGTAAACATTCAAATATTACAAGTGAAAGAAAAAAAAAAAAGAGATCTTCAAAAATGGTGAACGCTTAAATAAGCTGAAACTATTCAACCAAAAGATCACTAACAATAGCAATGGGTCATAGCCAGATAGACACCAAATGAAAGGTTGCGGTACCTAGAGAATAGGCGCAACCAAAAAAGAAACTTATTTTCCTTGTAATGATACTCACTTTTGGTTGAGATTCTTACGAATGCAATCCAAAATTTAATTGACCAAGTTGCAAAAGTTCGCAGTTTAGAAGAGTATTCTCACAAGAAAACAATTGAGATAAAGAACGATACCTCCGGGGGCATTCCAACTGGATCCTCCATATGGCTTGAGGTTGTGGGGAATTTTATTGCAGGAGAACCTTGCTGGCCAAGCAATTCAGTTTTAACACCTAAATTATGTTTCTCAGAAACTAAATTACCAGACTCTCCACCATGCTCTATCACCCTTGGAGGCAAACTTGTGTTCAACTCAAAGTCTGGATGCCAACCATGGCCTTGGGAACCAGATCTATCATCCTCATGACCATGGCTACTATCTTTATCACCTTCTTCGTTATCTGAAGCGCTATGCACTGTCTCCAAGTTACTTTGCCTTGAAATGTCTTTAGCAATCTCATCAGCACTCCATGACAAGGTCCAGCAAGTGACTGAAGAAGAGGCTTCACTAGGGGGAGAAGATGAATCAACAGCTTTGCACATTATGCCATCTGATACTCCTCTAAATTGCCGTACAATATCATCTGCAGCATCGTCCACATTGACTGTTCATACACAAGAGAATCGGAAATGGTCAGGAAATAATATGAATAAAAAGAGTCATTGTATGCAAGAACAGCATGATAACCAGCAACAGAAATAACATACCTGCAAGGGTTCTCATCACTGATGAAGATTTTCCAAAAGAGTAATTCTTCAATACCAAATGACAACCACAATTAGAATGAGATGTCATTCATCCGGAAAAAAACAAAACAGCACCAAATTTGATGTGAACAAGATACATACCTTTGAGGAGACACTTAAAAAGTCCCACACTTCATGTTGTTCAGCCACATTAGCTATAGACAACAGATCCTGCGAAAAGGCAACTTAATTGAAGCTCAGGTTTAAAAGTAAACATCCTACAATAAAGAAAGGTCAGAAAGTAAATTACTTCTAGATACTTGTCAAGCTGAATGCAACGCTGGTGAACAAAAGTGTCCTCGGTGCTTGACGAAAATATCCTTTTGGGAGGCAAGTGTAATGTATAATTAGGAATTTCTTTAAGATGTCGATGCAACCGTTCAAAATTCCTGTATCTGAAGATTAAAAAAAAAGCCAAATGAACAATTAGAGAAGAAAATAAAACAAGTTATCAGAGCTTTCAATTGCTCTCTTGTGATGACTACGTTCTTGTTTAAACTATAAAGACTTTAAAATATCTAAGGGAATTAACTAAGTAAAGGCCCTTAAACAAATAACTTTTTCATTTAACACACACATATATGTATAAGAAGTTGGGTGAGATGAAACCTTCTTTTAACAAACCAAGTTCTGTTTCCAGCATCTGTCACAGCAATTGAATAAACTGCAAATGATTTTGATCCAAGTTTTTCAACATATGCTCCAATAACCTGCAGAGATAGACAGGCATAGCAAATATGATTACAGATCACAGAATGTCTGACTACAATCCAACACTGCCAAGCATAAGAAGCTGTTTTCATTTATATCCCATGTCAAATATGGATTCAGCTGGCAGTTCAAATTTCAAATCCACAAAACTTGCAACAATACACACAGGCATGCTCACCCGACACCTAAGCTTCGGAATATGTGGCTCCTCATTGCGAAGTACTGTATTTGAGGTAATCTTACCCCTATATTCTTCAGTATGCCTGCCAAAATCAGGGCTGTAGAACTCTGAAATAATTGGCTCTCGAATATCTCCTGTAAATGCCTTCTTAGTGTCAGGTTCAACATTCAAATCGGAGCTACTACTGGATCTCTTAAGCCTACTTTTATTTCCATCAGCAGATTGCTCACTTGCATCATTAAAATTGTTAACATGATGATCTCCTCCAAATGATGATGAGTTGTTGAATTCCGAAGCCAACTGTGTGCCTGCTGTGTTACCATCAAATAATTGAGCATCAAGATTTAAACTGGGCATCGTCTGCATCACAGTTTTCTCTTCACTTCCTGGAGAAGTTCCAACATTGTTGGTAGAGATTTCACTTCCTGGATACCCTGTCAACACAGCACTCTTTGTCACAGAACCCCTAGGAATAGCTTCTTGAAATCTTGCGTTTACATATTTTTTCTCCTTCTTTTTGTAGTTTCTTCCTTTTGTCCACATGTTTTCAAGATTTTCAGGGGCAAGAATTTCAGTTCTTCTCTGGGTTGCTGCCTCTAATTTTCGAGCCCAATCAGCTGGTCGAGGCTGCACTGATTCTTCCTCATGTCTGCTAGAATCTGAATATGTTTCTTTCTGATCATCAAATCGAGCCAATGTCAAATCAGTTCCCTGACTATTTAAGGACGCAATTTTGCATGAGGAAGAGTCATCACCACGGACTTCAACTGAAGACTGATCAAAACCTTCCACCACCTTAATCATATCATCATTAATGGCAAGTAGAACATATTCAATTACTTCATTGATATACCTGACAACAAAACATAATTGGAAAGAAAAAAGAATAAAGCATATTTCTTAATGAAAGCACCAAATCTTATACCAAGGGAAAATGAATAATCATGAATAACCTTTCAATTTTAAACACACTCCTTTCTTTTAACTAAAAGGAGCAAGAGCAAGATTCTAACCAAGAAACCACTCTAGTTGCATAATGTCATTCCATGTAGGATGGTCTGTATTCTAATTGTTCCACTCTTTCTAAAAATCAGATAAACACTAAATAGGAATGCATGTCAAAAGAAACTGTCAATATTCTTAACCTAAAAGTTTAGGCTAACTTGCTAAACAGAACTATAGGTTTAACAGAAGTATTAACTATATTCTTCGCTACCTTAAACTTAAACAAACAGCAAACCATTGCTCAATAACCTACCCAGGGCTTGCCAAATTCAAAAGAGGTTGCACAACCAAGCAAGTAACAATCTCACGAGCAATAGTTCGAACCAAAGGACATTGAGCTTCTCGTGGTCTTAATACTACTGCTAAAACTCCACCAATAAGCCGTTGAATAACCTGAAAAATGAAAGAGTAAGGATATAAAAAAAAACAAACAAACCGCAAAATGCAAAGGCAAATTATGTTTTCATCAGAACACTCCACTCACACCTTGTACTCACTCTCTGGTGAAATCAGTGCAGGATGAAGCTCTTCAGAAACCATAAGATGGTGTTTCAGTCTCTCATTCCTTTCTTCAGATGACAATGTTACCATAACATCAACACCTATTGCAGCTTGGTTTCTTCTAAAAAGGGCCAAGTGATCTCCTATCAAATCAACTATATCCCTGAAAAATTAGACAACTGTTTGAAATCTTTGAGCTTTAAAACATTTTGAAAATATTTACAATTTGACAAACCTTCTCTTACTAAAACCCCACCTAGTCAGCAAATCAACAAGGTTTATCTCTTTCGCCCTTCCTGATATTTCACCAATAGCATCCAAAATTACATCTCGCATCAACTCAGGTGCCTCTCTATCTGGAGTAATCTCCGAATACCACAAATCAACAACAAAATCCCTGAGTATTTTATCAATAAGCTCATTGAGAGCAGCTTCCACCATAGGAGAATCAATTTTCCGCTTCCACTTGAGCGGAGGTGGTGAGCTGGAAAGACGGGAATCATTCACGGACAACTGTTTCTTCTCCAAGTGAGACAAATAACTCAGAACACGAACTGATTTAACTTTCCATTTGAATTCAACCTCATTACTCAAAATTCGCAATCCGGCAACAACGAGAATTGCTATAGGTAAATTCATCCACATCGATGTACTTGTATCTACATCCATTAACAAAAGCAGAAAACACAGGGAAAAATAACTCGTAAAAGTTCAAAAATCACTTACGATCAATTCCTAATAGCAGAAATTAAACCACACTAACGTAAGATACTAATATAAAACCCTAGATGAATCAATTAATAGAAACTGAAAATCCAGAGTTAAATTTGATTCCAATTAAACGGTAATTGTCCATAAAGCTTCAGGCAAAAAACATTTTCTAGGAAAATAAAGCATCCATGCGAAGTAAAGATAAAGCATTCGCCACAACAAATAATTTAAACAACAAATTCAAATAGATAAAAAAAAATTAACATGGAGCAAATAATTATTCTTGGAATCATATTAATTAACTTACGAGTCAAGAAGTAAGTTACGACAAAGGTAGCCAGCGCCCACCAGACCGTCCGTACTTTGGCATCTTCGATCAGATCCTGTATCGTCTCAATCGATTTCATTTTCCAGTTTTTCTTTCGATCTTTTTTTTTCTCCCTCCAATTCGCGGAATTCGATTTCTTGATTTTCAAGATTTTTCAATTCTTTCCTAACATGGAGAAAAATAAATAATCACCGGAAAATAATTTGAAATTTTTTTCTTCGATTAGCTTCAGCAGGGTTTAATTTGGAATTAGCCACGAACGAAAAAGAAAGAGAATAATAACAAAGGGGAAAATTAGAGCATCTGGAATTTGTTTTTAACTAAATAAATTTGAAAATGAATAGGGAGATTATAATCAGCTATGAATAGTAAGGTTATATAGGGTTAATATAAAATTTGATGCTTAAGTTAGGCTTCAGTGTACAATTTAGTACTTGAGTTTTTCTTCTCAATTTAGTACTTGAGCTTGGCTTTGATGTCCAATTTAGTACCTAAATCAAAAGGCATCATGTGACCCAATGTATTATTGGCATGTGTGCTCTAATAAAATACATAGGTACTTAATTGGAATAGAAAAAGAGTTTGAGTTCTAAATTAAATATTAAAATCAAACTTAAGTATCAAAGTGAACATTTAAACTAAAATGAAATGTATAAAAAAGAATTAGGTGTCAAAATAAATATTAAAATCAAACGTAAGTATCAAATAATATATTAACCCATTATAATATTTCTCTCGAATATCAATTAGCCTCTAATATCATGCCACATAATAAATTTGTAGGTTTTTTTCCTTTCATTTCAATATTTATTTTCTTCGTGATATACATAACTTATAATTTAATCTTTATATTTTAATTTAACATAATTTGATTTTCTATTTTTATAATGTTATTAGTTAATTCAAATAATTAATATCATTAACTATTTTTTTACTTTTTAATGTAATAACATTATCAAAGTAAAAAATTAAATTATTTTAAATTAAATATAAATATTAAATTCTAAATTTAGACTTGATAGAAAGACAAAGGAAAAAGTTTAACCTTATTTCTCGACATAAACTCTTCACTTGGCTGAAACAAAGTTTAGGTTGTCAATGAAAATAGGCATAATGACTTATTTGATTCTTTAATTTTGAGAAAAAAATTATTTTAACCTTTCATTTTTTTTAAAATTTTTTTTAACTCTTGAACTAGCATTTTTTTTTTGTCAAAACAATTCAAAATAAAGGGAAAAGTTAACAGACATTTAACTTTGCTAACATAGCATCCACATGACAGTATGTGTATGTCATGTCAGTAATTAATTAATTTTTTTAAATTTCAAAATTTTTATAATATTTTAAAATCATCATGGAAGAAATTTTTAATTTTTAATATTTTCTAGAATTTTAAAATGATTTTTAATATTTTTTTAATTTTAAAAATATTATATAATTTTTGAAATTTAAAAAAATACTGAAGTAGTATACATGTGGAGAGTCACATAGATGTCATTTTGACAAAAAAAAAAGCATTAAGGTAAGAATTAAAAGAGATGAAAAGTTAAATATAAGACTAAAATAACTTTTTTTACAAGATTAGAGGACCAATTAAAGAATTGTGCCATGAAAATATAATACAGCCGTATTTCAAGTGGATATGGTGCAGAAGACATGCCAGATGTATAAACACTTAATAATATTATTAGGAAATATCAAATTCTATGTTTTAAATTCCGTTACCGAAAACATAATTTCTGTCGACATGATTATTCTTATCATGAAATGAACCCAAAACTTATTCAATTAATCTAAGTTATTTAAATTAGTAATTTCAACTTGTTTAATTTAAATTTAAAAATAATTTAATAATAAATAATCTATTTGATTAATTTTTTTAATATACTGGTGTGATTATATGGTAATATCTATTCATACTTTCTTAACTTTTTAACAAATCACACACACTTTACACACATAAATACTCGAACCTGAGACTCCTAAGATGAACATCATCCTCTTTTCCACTAGAGCAACTCGTTAAGTTCAGTTATCTGATTAAATTTGAAACAATTCGACTTTCAAATTTGAATGATTTAAACTTAAAATTATTATAAATTCGAAAACCGAAGTTATACAAAATAATTTACACCTAAATTGATACCATTAAAAGTATATTTTTAAACTTACTAGAAACTATAACATCTAACTAAAGTTTTAAATATTGTATAATAAATCTAAATGATAAAAATAAAAAAAATAAAAATTTATCATAAAATTGAGAGTTGTAATAAATTTTAACATAACATATTATAATATGTAAAAAGAATATTTGATGTAACGTCAGTGCATATATTTTATATACAATTAATTAATAATAATGAAATATATCATTATTAGTACAAATTGATTATGAGGCTATATGATGAGTTTCGACAAAGAATTAGTTTTTAAAGTTGAAAAAAGAGCGATGTTGGAAGGATTATTTTTAACTTGGGATAAAAGGTTCAAGAAAGTTGAAGTTGAGTGTGATAATGCATTGTTGGTTGAACTACTCTTTCTTGGTGGAGGAGTTAGTAATTTAGTGGAGTTATGACTATTACATCAGGTGCTGCGTCGAAAATGGGAGGTTCGTGTTCGACATATCTTGAAAAGTCTTAATGGAGTTATGGATCACATGGCTAAATATGTTGACACAGGAGATTCTTTGATCCATTTGTTTATAGTCCCATCGGATCTAGTTAGAAGTTTGTTGGATAAAAATCACCACGGATCTAGGTCTTTTAATTTATGATTTGCCTATAGTAATCGCTTAATATTGCCTTTTTCTACCAAAAAAAAAAAAAATTAAATTTCAAGTACGGGCAAGTCCGTCCTTGGGGGTTGTTTGAGAGTGCAACCACCCAGGGCCTAGGATTGGAAGGGGCCCAAAAAATATTTTTTAATTTTTTAATACGGAAAAAAATTTCGCTAAAATAAATTAATCAAATGCCTAAGGCTTTTAAATTTTAACCATAAATGCTTCATACCCTAGGGTGTAACACCCATACCTCGTAAATGTCATCGGAACAGAGATATGAAGTGTTACTGTACAATCTAGGACATTTCCAAACTCATCAATTCTTATTTTCAAACAATTTAAAATGAAATATGAATGAACAGTCTTTAAATTTGATTCTTCGGGCTCTAAAATCAACTTCCGAAGCATTGGGGACTTGTTTGAATTAATTTAAAAAGTTCACGATAAAGTTGTATAATTTGAGAAAAATAGGGGCACACGGCCGTGAACCAAGCCGTGTGCTTGCCCGTGGGTGTAAACGAACATGGGTCACACGACCATGCGTTAAGCCATGCGCCAGACCGTGTGACCACTATTCTTTTTAAGAAAATTCCACACGGTTGTGGGCCAGGCTGTGTGTTTAATTGTGAGTGCATTTGGGCTCAAGTCAAACGCCCATGTGTCTAACTGTGGGTCAGCTTGTGTGTAGCTGCGAAATTAGAACACACAGCCATGGACTGGGCCGTGTAAGCCTTGCAGCTAACACGCCTAAGGCACACACCCGTGTGAGCCCAAAAATCACCTGTAAATGCATTTTAAAGCAACTCAAACTTCCTTATTTGAATTTCCCTACTAAAACCAAATCCCCAATACCATTTGAAGAGAGTAAAACACGACAATAAGCAACAAAACATGACAATAAGCAACCAAAACATGTTACTTCACTCCTTAAGAGAAAATTTATACACATAATTACAAAAAGATCTTCACAACAACTACTCAAGTTTAAGTTCAAAATGGAATAACATGGATTTAAGTAACCTAGTCTAAGTCATGACCTACAAAAGAGACTTCCTATACACATGCCATAATTAACCTAAGTAAAGCATAAAAAACTAACGAGGTATAGACTTGAAGTTGTGACTGCTCTGGTGCTTCAACTTGGAAGTGTTCGATACCCAAAATCTACAAAACAAAGAAGATTCAAGTGAGTGATAAAGTCTTTAAAATAATCTTCTCATGATAATCACTACAAAATAACTAAATCTTTCAATAAGCCTTTCAAGCAAGATCAAATCACACATATCATCCCTTTTACACTTTTTAAATGTTATACATTTACACCCAACAATATATTGTACATCTATACTTGCCATTGATACACATTTACATGCATCGACTTACTTATACGTTCACGCTCGTCAGCTTATATATGCATTTACGCTCGCCAACTTCCACACGTTTATGCTTGTTAACTTATTTATGCGTTTACGCTTGCCAGCTTGCACATGTTTACGCTCGCCAGCTTGCACACGTTTACGCTCGCCAGCTTGCACACGTTTACGCTCGCCAGCTTTTTATACGTTTACGCTCGTCAGCTTGCACACATTTATGCTCGTTAGCTTTTTATGCGTTTACGTTCGTCAGCTTATTTATGCGTTTACACTTGCTAGCTTGCACTATATATATATATATATATTTTCACATGTACCACCATTCAATTGATACAATTTATCAATGTTTAAGAAATAAAAGTACGATAAATCTACAAGTACTTACCTAGTAAGAAACTTCACCACTCGGAGCTAGTCAATAACCTTGCTCTTGCCTCGCACGTCTTTTACGCGTCGCGATTCTTGATTTGAATAACATTTTCATTTCATTAGTTCTCAAATTCTACCTCAACAATTGACACATTTTCTCAACTCCCATATTTGGGATAGCTTATCAAATACTTTTAATAATAAAGCTATTATCCAATATGCTTAATCATAAATTCATAATACCTATAACAATCATAGGTAAATGGCAAAGTAATTTACACAATTAATCAAATCAACCAAGAATTTCACCGTTACACATTAGTTCCTATTAAATAACGCCAATGACTTCTCTAATCTTTAACTTTATAACATAATAACTCTTTCACCCATATCATAACCAAACTCTTTATCATGAATGGAAGCTCAAATTTAAAAATCAAATTCAAGATATCATAAATGACAAATCCTTAAACTCCCAAAGGCTTTTAAATAAATTTACCATTTAAAGAATTAAATCTAACCTAAGCTCAACTCAAAATAAGGTAACAATTAAAATTTCAAGAACACTTACATGGACATCTTGAAATAATTCAAACCCTAATTTCCCAATTTGTTTTCCTTGTTTCGTGAGAGTTAGAGAAGAAAGAAGAAGAGATTTTTTTTTGTTTGATTTCCTTCTTTCTCATACATCTCTCCTTTCTTTTATATTTTTATTTTTATACTATTATTTTATTCTAATTAAATTTCCACTACACAAATTCATTATTTTTCCCACTAACCTCTCCACTAACTCTTACTTATGGTTAATTGCTACATTAGACCCTATCTTCTCTCCCTATGATTAATTAACCTCTTTCTCACCATATTTGACTTCTTATTTATTATTAAAATAAATATTTACATACTAATTTTTTTTCTTAGGTGACTAAAGATAAACTTGACCCCGAGTCATTATTCCCGACATCATTAAAATCAGGCTGTTACATAGGTCCTCAAAAAAATTCAGCTTTTATTATATTACATTTTATATATTTTTTTAAAAAGGAACCCAATTTATTGTTTCGTTTAGAGCCCAAAAAGTCAAGAACGAGCCTAAGTACAGGGAGGCAAATACCAAGTGTTTTCATGCCCAAGGATCGAAGTAAGGATGCATCAACAATATAGAAATGCTCTTAGATGATCGCAAGCAACCATGTATTGAGGAAGAGGGACTGTGTGATATTGTTACTCTATACTTCAAGTCCTTGTACTCTAGGTCTTGTGGATCGGATTTTGATATTTTTTTTATATGCATCTTGTGGATCGGATTTTGATATTTTTTTTATATGCATTCTTATATTTCTCCAAATTATAATGCCTTCCTAGTTTCTTCTTTCTAGATTGATGAATTCTAAATGACAATTTTTGAGATGCATCCCAATAAAGCACCTGGTCTAGATGGCATAAGTACGATTTTCTTCAAACACTGTTGGTCAATCATAGTGAATAACGTTTTCCTCTAGTGTTTTACATGGCTTATTATAGGTGAGTTTCTTGTGTTGGTTAATGATTCTCTTATCATGCTTATTTCAAAGAAGGCTCTCCTACTTGTATGAAGGATTTACGACATATAGCATTTTGTAATGTTATTTATGAAATTTTGGCTAACCGGTTGGAGAAGATTTTAGGGAAAATTTTTTCTCCATCTTAACTTTTGTCCCTTGATGTCTTATTATAGATAATATTATGGTGGCGTTTGAATTAGTTCACCACATGCGGAATAAAGGTTGTGGTAACGTGGGTGATGTGACTCTTAAGAACGACATTAGTAAATCTTATGATCGTATTGATTGGAATTATTTGGATTTCATTTTGACTAAGCTCGAGTTTGATGCAAAATGGATTGGTTGGATGAGGATGTGTTCAATCGGTATCTTTCAGTGGCAACGAGTTGGGTCCGGTTGTTCCAAACTGTGGGCTTATGCAATGAGACTCCTTTTCACCATATCTTTTTATTCTTTGTATTGAGATTCCTACTTATCTTTTACGATGAGTTGAAAACAGAGGTGATTTGCATAGGGTTTCGATTTCTAGAGGCGGTGGATCGGTTTCTCGTTTACTTTTCGTCAATGATTCCTTTTTGTATTTTAAAGCAAAAACTCGTGATTGTCTTACTATGAAGGATATTCTCAGAATTTATGAAGATGAATTAAGACAAGCTATTTGTTATACAATTATAAAAAAAAAATATAATAACCCGACCTGGGATCTAATCTGAGATCCGACCCAAAATATCCATGGTTTAAATAGCTCCAAGCACTCCATTTGAAGGGGGACGAAAAAAGACCCCATCTTTATTATCTTCTTCCTCTCTTCTCCTAGATTAGGACTCTTCTCCATTCTTGAATCACTACGGTTGATATCGTGTATCAATGCTATTAATCTCCACAAATTCGCAATCATCTTTAGTTCTAATACTTGTATATTAATCTCTATATTTATATGATATAAACACAATATGATTAAAGTAATTAAATTACTATTCAATAGAAAAAAAGATAAATATCAAAGCTATGCTTGAATTTTCGTTTATTGTGCAATTTGATGCATGAATTTTGATTTAATGTAATTATACATTATGAAATTTTAATTGCAGTTCAAATATAAACATGTAACTTTGATTTTGATTTAAAGGTTTACGGGTTCATACGTAGCAATAAAATTAGTAAAAAACAAACAAAATAAAAAACCACTATTATATAGAAATATATAACACAAAAATGGTTTTTTTTAATATACTGGTATTATTACATGGTAGTATCTGTTCATACTTTCTTAACCCTTTGACAACGTGCACACACACCTTGCACACACAGGTGCTCAAACCCGACTCTCCTAGGATGAACAATATCCTCTTTACAAAAATGGTTTTTTTTACTTGTATTAAAAAGTATCAAAGTTATTAAAGTTAACAAGCAGAAAGCAATTGGTAAAAATATGTCACTCTTTTACTCTTAATAAATTTGAAATTTAGTCATTATATTTTTATTTTTAAGAATTAGTTATTTCACTTTTCAGATTTATAAATTTAGATCCACTTGTTAACACTATAAATTTTTTTTTTATTAAATTTATTGGTGTAACATTTTAAAATAAAAAAGTACACATTTGGTGGTTATGTAACTAAAAAATAATGTTCAACAAAATAATTTTAATTGTATAAATAATTAGACCTGAATTTTGAAATCCGAAAAGTAGAAGTACAAAATTCATAAAAATAAAAGTGAAAAAAATTAAATTCCAAATTTACAAAAAAAGAAAAACTTATGCATATTTTAACCAAAATAATTATATTCACCAAATACTAAAGATGATTCAATTATCATTTGAAAATAAAATACGTTTAATATATTAGTTTAATTCAAGTAAAAAAAGTATTAATCTTAATTAGTACAATTAATCTTTCAAAAATAGGATAATTAATCACTTATTATCATGATTTTTAGATCGAATTAGTGGTGGAGAATAATTAACAATACTAGAAATTTGAACAAATTAATAATATAATATAAAAATAGAATGACCAAATTATACTAAATTGAAGTTTAGAGACTAAATCTAGAATTTCAAATATTCTGAGACCAAAATCAAAATTTTACCTATTATAAACAAAGGGTAGAAATAGAACTCGATCTTGGTCAACTAGTGGTTTCATTTATACCTTTCACCTCCGAAATTACAGTAATTCAAAATTATATGTGAACCAACAATCTTTTCGGTAACTAACACAAGAACCCAACATCCCATTCCTCTTCTATATAAGCTCCTTTCCTACATCTCCATCAGCATCACCAAAGAAGCCTTGGGCCTTCCAAGGTGAACAAATAAAATGGCAAGTCGTCAAAGTTTTCAGGCCTTCGGCTGCTTAACTTTTTTCTTTTTTATTTTATTTTGTTTATACACACCCACTTTTTCATTAACCGACGTTGAAGAATCTTACATCGTTCGTCGTCAACTATTGACATTCCCTGGGAATGGTGAACTCCCTGATGGGTATGAATATACGGTGAAAACAATAGAGAAATTCGAGAATGAAAGGCTTAGGAAGGCTTTCATTGCTCTTCAAGCGTGGAAGAAGGCTATGTACTCTGACCCCATGAACTTCACGAGCAATTGGGTCGGGCCCAATGTGTGTGATTACAAAGGCGTGTATTGTGCTCCGGCAATGGATGATCCCAAATTGAAAGTTGTGGCTGGTATAGATCTTAATCATGCTGACATCGCCGGTTACTTCCCAATGGAATTGGGGTTGCTGACCGATGTTGCATTGATCCATTTAAACTCCAATAGGTTTTGTGGGATCATCCCTACGAGCTTATCTAAGCTTACAGTTATGCATGAATTTGATGTTAGCAACAATCGGTTCGTGGGGGATTTCCCTAAAGTTGTATTGTCATGGCCGAGCGTCAAGTATATTGATCTTCGATTCAATAATTTTGAAGGTTGTTTACCAGCTGAGCTCTTCAATAAGGATCTGGATGCACTATTTTTGAATGATAATCTCTTCACTTGCAACATCCCTGAAACAATCGGCAAATCTACTGTTACCGTTATGACATTAGCCAACAACAAGTTCGAAGGATGTATCCCACGTAGCATTGGCAATATGCCGAACTTGGACGAGATCATTTGCTCAAATAATAAACTAAGTGGTTGTTTCCCTCAAGAAATTGGATTGCTTTGCAATGTTACTATTTTCGATGTTAGCAACAACTCGTTCATGGGTAGCTTACCAGTAAACTTTTCGAGCTTCGAGAAAGTTGACATTTTGGATATTTCTGGAAACAAGTTAACGGGGAGTGTGCCGGAGGATATTTGCAAGTTACCGAGCTTGTCTAGTTTCACGTGTTCTTACAACTACTTCAATGAGCTGCCTGTGGCTTGTATAAAGCCTGAAAGGAAGAACATTGTTGTGGATGATATTGGTAATTGTGTGGTTGGTCGGATGAAACAAAAGACAGAAAATGAGTGCAAACAGGTGGTAAGTAACCCGGTTGATTGCAGCAAGGACAAATGCTCAAAAAGGTCTCCACCTTCTAAGCCTAAGTCACTACCACCACCAGTCCACTCCCCACCCCCACAAGTGCACTCACCACCACCACCACCACTCGTCCACTCCTCACCCCCACCAGTGCACTCACCACCACCACCATCGGTCCACTCCTCACCTCCACCAGTGCACTCACCACCTCCTCCCGTCTACTCACCACCACCACATATCCATTCTCCACCCCCACCAGTGCACTCACCACCCCTACCAATTTACTCACCACCCCCTCCCGTCTACTCACTACCACTACTGATCCATTCTCCACCCCCATCAGTACACTCACCACCCCCACCAATCTACTCACCACCACCACCAGTCCACTCTCCACCCCCACCAGTGAACTCACCACCCCCACCCGTCCACTCACCACCACCCGTCCACTTACCACCCTCACTGGTCCACTCACCACCACCACCCGTCTACTCACCACCCCCACCGGTCCACTCACCACCACCACCAATCCACTCACCCCCACTATCGGCCCACTCCCCTCCTCTACCAGTGCACTCACCACCTCCACCTGTCTACTCACCACCACCACCAGTCCACTCTCCACCCCCACTAGTACAATCTCCACCTCTACCAATTCCATCTCCTCCTCATGTTTTGCCTAAACCACCACCTACCAAAGAAATTGTCCTCCCACAAAACTTAGGTTTCCAATACCAATCGCCACCTCCACCAATGTTTCCAGGCTACTAAATAGTACTATAGCTTTAACATCATTGTATTGTATATTCTCCCTCTGGGGTATAAAAGGAAAAAAATCCATAAATTACAATTTATGTCATTACCATCTCCTTTTAACTTTTCTCTTGCGTTTGCAATTTCTTTTCAAATTGTAACGTCATTGCGAACGCTCTTATATTTATATATGAATCTTAATTTCTAGTAACTTTCATATATTCCCTTATCCTTATTTATCAATATTAGAAAAATAAATATTTGTGATATATAATTATATTGGTCACTTTAGCATGTTGTGTTGGTTTCGAGTTGCATCAATTTGATTTTTTTATCATTTATGATTTTTTGAGTTTGGTCATTTTAGGTTTTTCATTCAAGATTAACAGTTAATTTTGAGTTACTTATTCATGTTATTTTGAGTTTGAATCTTTTTTATTTGGGTTATTTACATCTTCAAATTAGGTATGTTCGATTATTTACATTTTGAAAAAAGCTTCGATTTGCTCCTTATTCCAATTTGATGTCCCAATTGATGTTCAAGTACAGAATGGAACCAGATAGATTAATAAAAGTTTTCAAAAGTGTAAAGTTAAAAGAGAAATGACATATAAGATTTGTTAACTTAGTTTAGATAATAATCTAACTTTGCAGAGACTCACTAAGGGTGTGCAAAATTTGATGGAAAAGGCCACCCAAATCAACTCAATTCTATTATTTTTTGTTTGATTTGACCGATTTCTATTTTAGGACAATTGTAAAGGTAAGTTAAGTCTTGTGATGTTG
Source organism: Kokia cookei (assembly GCA_039519145.1). NCBI lineage: Eukaryota > Viridiplantae > Streptophyta > Magnoliopsida > Malvales > Malvaceae > Kokia > Kokia cookei. Next base: position 26,090 of record JBBHDX010000517.1, read on the forward strand.
GTTCAGTTTTGGTTTTGGATTTCAAAATCATTTTAATCGACCAAACCGACTTTAGTTTACATATTAAATATAAATATAAAATATAACAAACCCAATAATATTATCCAACCAAGCCTAGAGCCAATAGTTTTCCCAAAAATTATCTTTTATCCAAACCCAAACAATATCATTATATAAACCCAAACAAAAAATTAAAAGGAAAACACAACCCAAACCTAATTATAGGAATTTTTTACCATCTTAAAGTAAACTCTAAACATTCTTGGATCCCGAATTCCCACCTTTGAGTCACCACCTTTTTTACCAAGTCACAAGATTTTATTATACAATTAAGTTGGTTTCACATTAATTCAATTGAGCTATGCGAGTTTATATGATTATGGATTTACTAGTTGTGATAAAATGAAGGCAATGAGAACCGAGGGACCAAGGAGCTCGATGAAAGACCAGCTCCTAGACCGTGTGGCGAAGATGAGTGCTTGATTGGCAATATTGACTTGAAGGTAGAGAGCTGAAGTAAGTGCATACTCGTTATCATTGGGTAGACGTTGCTTTTGGTGTCGAAAGCCATGAAAACAACGATTCATATGATGTATCGATAACAACAGGAAGCAAGAGTTGTCACATGGAAACTCCAGGATAGCCAACAAATAAAACTTAGCTCATTATACAAGAAAAAAAGGATTACTAAAGCAAAACTAGGTATGAAATCAAGAAAATTTCAAAAATTGTAAAAATATAAAAACTAAAAATAAACATATTAAACTACATGAACTAACTCATAGGAACTAACAGTAAACCCCCCAAACATATTTCAGCCATTTGATTTTTTAAAATAATATACTAAGGTAACCTCTAAAATATACTGAACAAAGGGGATAATTAAATCCAGAAACTGCACAACATTAGATTAGGCAAAGTCATAACAAATAGTTTACTCCCTGCAAGTTCCCTTAAGAAAATATTAAATCGAAAAAAAAGAACACAAAAATCAAATCAAATGAATTCAATTCAAACCCATCCATCTTCAATCATTCATGTAAGACTACTAGAATCCAAAGTGTTTTACATCTTCCATTCCATATGAGAATTTCCGAATAAAGTACAGACAATCGGCACAAAAAGGATACTTTCACTGAACATGGTAGCTCTGCCATTTTTTTTGCTCTTGTAATCTCATCTGTTCATCATCAAATAAGTAATAATATAAAGCGTAAACTACAAAAATAGTCACTTTTCCCACTTGAAAGTTGAACTAATCTAACATGAAGTTTACAACTAGTAACGAATTCCATGCCATTTTAAAGTTCATAAGCAATGAGGAAAAAGGAAAAAAGAGGAACCTGAGAAGAGTATAACAACTAGGGCAGGGAGATGACCAGTTTGGGGTTGAACGATCAAGTCAGGGAAGATGAATGTCTTCTTACAATAGGATTGTCAGAGGAGACCAAGTCCTCCACACCCGATTGTCGTTGGAATATCACTTTCCCCGGTAATGATTCAGTTATGCCAGACAGCAGAACATGTTTGATGCATAAAGTTAGAAAACAAAACAAAAGAGAAGAGGGAGAGATAGATTAGAGATATGGAACGACTAAATTAGGTTGATTTGGGGAATTTGTGTGGGAAGAATGTGATGTGAGGAAAGGTGGGTAACTATTTTCTTTGGATTTGGACAGGGAATAAAAAGAGATTAATTTGAGTGAAAGTTTATTCTTTTTATCTTTTTTTTTAATTTATTTAATTAAAAATATATTCTAATTCTATTTGGAAATTCATGTTGGCATTTAAACTCTAGTTGGACTGTCACGTAGGACTTTCGTTAAGAAGATAACGGAGCTTAACGGTAGAGTGACCACTTTATAACAAAACTATAACGTAAGTGACTAAAACGTAACATTTCAAACATAAGTGACTAAAATGTAACCTGAGTTAAACAAAAGTGACTATTTTTGTAGTTTACCCATAATTTATTGTGGTTGGATTTCTTTCCTTTTTAAACTTTTATTTGAGAAATCATAAAAGTAAATTAAATTAAATATGTACAAATAATCCAAAATGATTGAAAATTAAATCTTCAAATGCGGAATTACGCATAATAAAACTAAAAACATAATACAATCTTAATCTCAACTGATTAAAGTTCATTTTTTCTTTACGTATATTGATACTTCTATGTTTGGATTCTGAAAGAAGTTCCATTAGAAATATTTTTGTTATTGCTTCGACTCATATTTCTCAAAAAATGGATCTCATTCTAATATCCTCGAATAAATTAAATACATGTATTAAGATATGAAGGCTTCTTACTCCACAATAACGAAAGTATTTTTTCACTCTTTCATGTACGAAGAGATTTCACTTGAAAAAGAAAATGTTTTTTTATTAATAAATTCGAGTCTTAATAATTCATTTAAATAATATATTTTATAAATTGTTGAATATAATTTTTTTTTATTTAGATATACATGAAACAACCTTAAAGTTTTTTTTATCAAAAATTTTGAGCATTAACATTTTTTTTATAATAAAATTGGCAAACCTCAAAATAATATTAATCAAGATAATTGAGAATGATGTCTTTCATTCAAAACATAATTTATAAAAGCCAACATTTTTAAGTAGCTTTAAGGATGTCTTAAAAGACACTTGTAAAGCTTGAATGGACTTTCTTGTAATGATAAAATTTAAGGATTATATTTTTCAATTATGAAGCAATTGACGAAAATATTAATATTTTTCATTAATGTTTTGAGTCGTGAATAAATCAATTGAAAAGAAACGTATTATTTTCTTCCACTTAATCGATATATTTACATGATATTAAAAATAATTTTGAGTGTTTTTTTAAGAAAAAAAAAATAGAACACATGAATCAAAATAATGTTTGTTTATACTTGTACTGGTGGAACTTTGAAACACTCTTTGGACTAAACATGATCCCTTTCTTTTTCTTTTTATCTCCATTTTATCTCCATGCGAGACATTGATGACTTCGGCCATTTCATGAACTCGATGCAGCCCATGACTATGAGCAGAAACGATGTTGTTTTATCGAGTCATGACTGACTGCTTCCATTAAACCTCTCATGTATAAAATGGTTGATGGTATTTCAGGTGCTGGTGGGGGTAAACTTTTCTTATTGGTAATGCATTGGAAGGTTCTTGTATTTCATTATCATGTCCATTCTGCACTTTTAACTTTGTTTCTTGGGAGAATTGTCAATTTAAACAGGTTAAAGATGCTCAAAAATGGAGGACAGAGATTATTACATGATACAAAGGAGTATGTTTTAATCTTTCTCTTATTTGCTATGCTCTATTGTAAGCATCAATATCTTCAGCTTTATGGATTGTTCACACTGAAAACAGAATGGGCTTGAATTATTGTATTTAAAATTAGGGTTACAAATATGCAGGTCCATAAATTATACGACCAAATTTAAGATTATTTGAGCCTTTTCATAGAAGATAAACATAAATGAAACCCGAGTGCTAAACACAAGATGGCAAGGGGAACTAAGAACTGAAGGAGCTTGATGATGAACTCGGACTACTTGTCTTGATTACTGGTTCGGGGGTTCATAGTCATCTTTCATCTCGTAGCTATGGTTGAGACGTCGATCTCTCCGACATAGTATTGATCCAGCATGTCCCGTGCGCTATCACTGTGTCCAACATCCTCAAAATCATCAGTGGCATCCTTCCCTGTAACATATACAGGCAGTAAAACCATACCAACCTCTTTGCACAATACTACATTGCTCCGACACATCATCCAAGTATAAAGTCGGATGAAAATAGACTCAAAGTTTGTACCTGTTGCTGATAACAATACATCGTCGCCACCAGGATGATCTTTCAAATACTTGGTCACATCGTAAACCTGTTGCACGAATGAGGCCGACACTAAAATGAATAAATACAAAAGTATGGGGGTCTGTCACTTTGGATTGAACTCATCTTTGATTGCAGCAGATAAGGGTCTTGTTTTCTTTTGAAGACACTAAAACCTGAGGTCAAGTTTCACGACAGAGGTGCATGCAAAATCCTTTACTTTGACATTAAAACAAACACATTAAGCCATCATAATGAAAAACAGGGAGAGAAGAAAAGACCTTGCCATCGATGCTGAGCCAACAATCATTGGGGGTGTTGTGCTCAGAGACTTGAGCCAAAGTGAACTCCTTTCCACCACCACCCATTTTTCTTTTTGCTTCTTTCTCGGTTCAACTTTAACCCCTCTTTCTCTCTCAATATCACAGGTTTGTACAAGCAAGAGCAAACATATATGCAATGGAGGAGTGAAAAATACTGGGAAAGAGAGATTTGAGAGAGAAAAAGTGGGCAGTTTTTTGTAGTGACCTGCTAATAATAAATGTGGGAGAAACAAACAGGGCAGGACAAGTCAAGTTTGCAATAATTTGCTAATGAAACCGACGCAAATTTAATGTGGTTGGATCTTGTTTCCGTTTTTAACTTTCATTTGGTTAATTACAAAATAAAATAAAATTATACAAATAAACAAAGAATCGAAAATAATTAGAAATTAAATTTTCAAATGCGGAATTGGGCATAATAAGATTAGAGATTCAAATGTGTGTAATTGCCCATGATGAATTTCATTGAAGATGTGTTGTCGAGTTAGATACCGAGATTTTAAATTTAAATAATCCTTTGTGTATGAAAACAAATTATATTGTGAGTGCTTTGCATTGGATATCTGTGAATGATATTTCATGATTTAAAAAAAAAAATTATAAAATAAATATGCAATTTTAATTAAAACCATAATAGAGTTTTAATGTCTACCAATTGAAGTTCACTTTTTTTTCTCATGTGTTTTGGTGATTCTATGTTTTTAATAACTCACTTAAATGATATATTTCATAAATTATTGTTAAAGCAATAAATAATTCAAATATAAAAAATTCTTCAATCATATATTGTTTAAGATTGTCTCAAAGCAATAAATAAGCTCGACTTCCATAATAGAAGTACTCATCAAAGTCTATTTTACACTCTATACTCGTGTCCATATTGTATTTACATTTTTAAATAATTGGTGTTATTTATAAAAAACAAGCAAAAACATATAATTAATCATTTAACATGTCTAGTTTCGACTTGAAAAATTTTAAGCTTTTGGTTTCTCTGTTGAGTATGAATATCAATTATAAAAATATTTCACTCCTTCAATAATAAAAATATGTTCTCGAAAAATTTATACTCGGTTTTATCCTTAATTTTTCTTTACACTCAAAATATAAGCAAAAATAACTGTCAAGCACAACATTTGATTGCCAAAAAAGCCTAAGCCAAGTTTGTTAGACTGACAACAGCCCATTGTGTAAAGAGACTTAATTTACAAAGGACTTAATTGTGTAAAAATAAAAAATTCCGAGGCTAATGTTTAAAACTTAAAAGTTGCAAAATCGATTTCTTTTCCTTCAAGACAAGTGTGTATTCTTATTTCCCTCTTCGACCAGATTCAGGGGAAAAATAATCGCTCCAAAAATTTCCAGTTTTTTCCTCCTAAACCTAAGCGAGTATTTTCCATTGCTTTCTTTATCCGTCATTGCTTCATCCTCGGTGTTCGTCTCCGAATCGTCTCCGGCTCTCTTCTACCGACGAGATACGAAAGCTAAACTCTCCAATTTACCCCTTCCTTTTCTTCTTTTATTGGCGAAACCCTCGAAAAAAGAGAGAGAGAGAGAGAGAGAGAGAGAAAGTTAGGGTTTTTTTATTTTGTGGAAGGATAAAAATGGCGGCTGCTGCGGCGACGATGGTCAGTTCAGCTGGAGGGTTGCTGGCGATGCTTAACGAGAGCCACCCTCAGTTAAAATATCATGCCCTTTCTAATTTGATTAGCTTCGTCGACCAATTTTGGCCTGAGATCTCCACCAGCGTTCCTATCATGTAAGTCTTGAGTTTTTTTCGGGGGTATTTTTCTTTTGTTAAGCTAGGGTTTAGGCTTTGGTTGTTTTGATCTGATTGTTAGGTGGGAAAAATTGAATGAACAGAAGTGAAGAAAGTTCTTTTTGATGTTTGGATTTAGTTACTCTAGAAAAGACAGAAATTTAGTGTGAATTTTGTAAGTTAAGTGGGTAAAATTCAAATTTTGATTGAGCTTGGGTTGGTTTACTTGTTCGTGGAGATTTGGCATGTTTAATTTTTTTTTTTGGTTCAGCTGGAAAAGGTAAAATTTGGATTCAACTAAATTTTGGTCTTTCTGGGCATGTAGTAATCCATTGCTTTAGCCAAGCTATATGTTCTGCACAAGTAAGTTCAAATTAGGAAGAACTGAAAGCAACTATTTTGCAATGTGGGTAATAGTTTGATCACTTAGGACATTGAACTTGAGTGAATACAAACAATGGGGACTATTGATTTTTTAAAATTTCGACTGGATTATGAGTTATTTGTTCACTTTATTTGGAAAATTCCATTCATTGTTTTGTAGTAGCCTGCATTCTGCAATGGGAGTGATTCTGATTCAAAATAGTGCATTTCATGAGTTTTGGATGTAAATACTGATCATATTGTCGTGTTTTTCAGAGAAAGCTTGTATGAAGATGAGGAATTTGGCCAGCATCAGAGACAACTTGCTGCTTTGCTTGTCTCAAAGGTCTTTCTCTTGTCTATCTCTGTCTGTATGCATGTTCATGTCGGTGACCAAATGCTTGTAGTAGCATGATTTCTGGAAATTAAACCACCTTGGCTCTTTTAGTTAAGGGAAAAAATCTCGGACTCCTTGATTTGCATCTTTTGCTTTTCCTGGACAAGTTTTCCTACTCAACGTTGCTGATTTTGCAAATATTAGTGACTCCAAAAAGATGCTCCACTTCTGTAAACCAACAGAAAGAAATGGTATAATGTTAATCTATAATTGTCAAAACAATGCTGCGGGATTTGTGGAACATTGTTAGGATTGCTTTTAAATTTGTAGATGAGAAGTAATAGAAGTAGATGCTTTCTCTCTTATTTTTTTTATTTGATTTTGACTTTGTTTATTTTTCACTTATTTAAGGTATATTCTAATTTTCTTCAGGTCTTTTATTACTTGGGTGAACTCAATGATTCGTTGTCTTATGCTCTTGGAGCCGGTCCCCTTTTTGATGTTTCCGAGGATTCTGATTATGTTCATACTCTCCTTTGTAAGAACTTCGATTCATTTGCTATATCTTGTGATCACTAAGAGCAGGTTGATTAATTGAAATTTGTTAGTATGTTGGTTGTGGTTGTATTTCACTGCATTTTATTTATCAGGATAGTCTCAACATTCATTTAGTGTTGATTATATTTATTTCAGTTGTTTTAATTGGGTATTCCAAGCAGCTGATTTTTATGCTCTTAATTTTAGCCAAGGCAATAGATGAGTATGTCAGCCTTCGGTCAAAGGCAGCAGAATCAAGTAATGAAGCAGCAATGGTTGACCCTAGGTTGGAGGCAATTGTAGAGAGAATGCTGGATAAGTATGTAGAGCTTTCTTTCTTATCCGATGACATATTTTGGGGTTAGTTTGCTGTCTTACTATTTTTTTCATTTAGGTGTATCATGGATGGAAAATACCAACAAGCCATGGGAATTGCAATTGAGTGCCGGAGATTGGATAAACTTGAGGAAGCTATAACAAGGAGTGATAATGTTCATGGGACCTTAGCGTATTCCATTAATGTCTCTCATTCGTTTGTGTATCGCCGAGAATATCGACAAGAGGTAAGAAGTTTAGTAGTTCATAGAACATTTGTAGTTTGTATAAATTGCATAGCCGCCTTTTTCTTTTGACAATATTTATTAGAACCATTAATATTGCCTTCTTAGTTGCTCTTTTCTTGGAAGTTGGTGCAACCTAGCAAATTCTGCAAGATCCGTAAAGTCTGTATTCTTTGTCATGCAGGTGCTTCGGCTTCTTGTTAAAGTTTATGAAAAGCTTCCTTCTCCCGATTATTTGAGCATTTGTCAGTGTCTCATGTTCTTGGATGAACCTGAAGGTGTTGCAAATATATTGGAGAAACTTCTTCGTTCTGAAAATAAGGAGGATGCTCTTTTGGCTTTCCAAATTGCATTTGATCTTGTGGAGAATGAGCACCAGGCTTTTCTCTTAAATGTAAGAGATCGCCTTTCAGCTCCCAAATCTCTGCCTTCAGGATCGGTACAGCCAGGCTTCAGTGATCCTGCTACTGCTCAAAATGAAAATTCTACTGCTCCAGAAGATGTTCAGATGACAGATGAATCTTCTGCTGTTACAAAAAGTGTTCATGAGGCAGATCCTAAAGAAGTTATGTATGCTGAGAGGCTGACAAAAATCAAAGGAATTTTGTCTGGAGAGACATCCATACAACTGACTATGCAGTTCTTGTTCAGTTATAACAAGTGATGCATCAACGTTTTTTGTGCTATCTTCCAGTGGAACTAAATTATCACGCTTCTTTTTGATATTTACATTACAAGCTATTGACTAGTTTGCATTTGTCTTGTCTTAGATCTGATCTACTGATTTTGAAGACGATAAAGCAATCTGTTGAAATGAGGAATAGCGTTTGTCACAGTGCCACAATCTATGCTAATGCAATAATGCACGCTGGAACAACTGTTGATACTTTCCTGAGGGACAATTTGGTAAGGCTTTTGTCTGACTGCATCTTTTCTTTCACTCTTTTAGACTAATGTATGTATTGGGTGTACTCAACTTTGAGGCTCTGATCATCAGGACTGGCTGAGTAGAGCCACCAATTGGGCTAAATTCAGTGCAACTGCTGGGCTTGGTGTTATTCACAGAGGACATCTGCAGCAGGGGAGGTCTCTGATGGCTCCCTACCTGCCCCAAGGTGGGGCAGGTAGTGGTGGGAGTCCATACTCTGAAGGTGGGGCTCTATACGCTTTAGGTCTCATTCATGCCAACCATGGTGAGGGCATTAAGCAGTTCCTTCGTGATAGCTTACGTGGCACTAATGTTGAGGTATATGATTCTCTTGGTCTATAATAGCTTCTCTTTTTATTACCCATAGGTCTTTAAGTAAAGAGAAAATTTTAATTGCCAACTTTCCATCTACTCACAAGAGTACATGCTTGTCAATTTATTAAGCTCGATCCCATTGTAGTTGGACTGCCCAATTGTCGGACAAAATAGCATTACCCTTGAGTAAGTCTGAAGTCAAAATTGGGTACTTATGCAGGTTATCCAACATGGTGCATGCTTAGGTCTTGGTTTGGCAGCTCTGGGGACTGCTGACGAAGAAATATATGATGACATCAAAACTGTGCTTTATACTGACAGTGCTGTCGCCGGTGAAGCTGCTGGCATCAGTATGGGTTTGCTTATGGTTGGAACTGCAAGTGAGAAGGCAAGTGAGATGCTTGCTTATGCACATGAAACACAACATGAGAAAATTATCAGGTAAAGTTCAACTTTTGTGCTCTTGGTATTGAGGTGGATTTATTGTGTTAGTGGTATTTACATGTGTTGTTCCCATACGCTCTCAGGGGTTTAGCATTAGGGATAGCTCTTACAGTTTATGGAAGGGAAGAAGAAGCAGATACATTAATTGAGCAGATGACTCGGGATCAAGATCCTATAATACGTTATGGTGGTATGTATGCACTAGCATTGGCCTATAGGGGAACTGCTAACAACAAGGCCATTCGTCAGCTGCTGCACTTTGCTGTATCAGATGTGAGTGATGATGTTAGGAGAACTGCTGTTTTAGCTCTGGGGTTTGTCCTTTACTCAGAGCCAGAGCAGGTACGTGCTGCTTTACCTCATCTGTGTTGGTGTGGTGTGATCAATATTTATTTCTCCTTTTACCCCATGTTTTCTAACTCTAGTGTACCTTTGCAATTTGTCTTTGGGCTATATGAATTTCTGAATATCTCGCTGTTTTGCATGTTTAATTCTGCAGACTCCTCGCATTGTCTCCTTACTATCTGAGTCATACAACCCACATGTTAGATATGGTGCGGCACTTGCAGTGGGCATTTCATGTGCTGGCACAGGGTTGAATGAGGCCATATCATTGCTAGAACCCTTAACATCAGATGTTGTTGATTTTGTTCGCCAAGGTGCCCTCATTGCAATGTCTATGGTCATGGTCCAGACCAATGAAGCCAGTGATTCTCGTGTTGGAACATTCAGGCATGCTGTTATCCTATCTTGTTATTTTTCTTCCTTCCTTCTCGATGTGCAACTATTGTACGTATATGTGAATTATCTGAGTTTTCATTTCCTTAATCTAGGCGACAACTAGAAAAGATAATACTTGATAAACACGAAGACACAATGAGCAAGATGGGAGCAATACTAGCCTCTGGGATCCTTGATGCTGGTGGGAGGAATGTAACCGTAAGATTGCTTTCCAGAACAAAGCATGACAAAGTCACTGCAGTTGTTGGTCTTGCAGTTTTTAGCCAATTTTGGTATTGGTATCCTCTCATTTATTTTGTAAGCTTGTCATTTTCACCTACGGCTTTTATTGGACTGAACTACGACCTGAAGGTTCCAAAATTTCAGTTCTTATCACATGCAAAACCTTCGCTTTTTGAGTATCCAAAACCAACTACTGTGCCCACCACCTCATCTGCTGTTAAGCTTCCAACTGCTGTCCTATCAACTTCGGCTAAGGCTAAAGCTAGGGCTAAGAAAGAGGCAGAACAAAAGGCAAATGCTGAGGAATCAACTGGAGCCGAGTCTTCTGCCGCTGCTAATACTGGAAAAGGGAATGCATCAAGTGAGAAGGATGGAGAAGCCATGCAGGTAAGATTTGTGAAGTTATCCTTATTTCTGTGGCTATATCTATACGATCCATTTGAAGACCTTTTAAATCTTTCGTCCCTTATGATTTTTATATTATGGAATTTATTATTTAAAACTTTAGTGTTATGGGGGCTTAGTGGACTGGCCATCATTTCAGTTACTTGGGGATTTAATTTATAGTTTCAGAATATTAGGATTTACTGTAACTCGTAATTGGATTCTGTTGCAGTTGGACCTAAATTTCGTTACAACTCTAAGAACAAGGGATGAAATATCAAGTGCATTGTTGCTAATATTATGATGCTAGTTTGTGTTGTTTGATATCAGACCAGGTGACTATAAACCAAAACTTGTGTATGCTAACCTTCTGTCATTGATTCTTTAATATTGGACAGGTTGATAGCCCTCTGGAGAAGAAATCCGAGCCTGAGCCATCATTTGAGATTTTGACCAACCCAGCAAGAGTGGTTCCTGCTCAGGAGAAGTTCATCAAGTTTTTGGAAGACAGCCGATATGTGCCTGTGAAGTTGGCACCATCCGGATTTGTTCTTCTCAGAGACCTGTGCCCTGATGAACCGGAGGTGCTCTCTCTAACAGATGCACCCACATCCGCGGCATCCCCAGCAGGTGGATCAACAGCAGCTGCAGGACAACAGAGTTCTTCATCAGCCATGGCAGTTGATGATGAACCTCAGCCGCCTCAGCCATTCGAGTACTCATCCTGATTTTACCCACCTGGAACTGAAACGGGGCCAAGAATACTTTTATACTTGAGCAGTGCCCTCAACCTAGAGTGAAAAACTAGGAGAACTGATGCACGATTCCCATCCTCAACTTAGGGAGATTGTGACTTTAGTTACATCATTCTTAAAATCCACGAGGATATTTTTTAGTTCGGTTAGGGTTGAACTTAATTTCCCTTTCCAGGCATGAGTTTGCGTTTTAAATGATGTTGGTCGCATTGTTGATTGTTCCCTTTTTATCGGTGTGTTTTTATTCCTTTGGGAAGATTGTTGTACAAGTTTATACATGTTCGACCCTTATTCCCATTTCATGGTTTGGTTTCAGCAATCATTTTAGGGTTTAGGTGCGAAAAACCAAGATTTGCTCCCTCGATTCATTTCAAACACTGTCTGATTTGATTATTTGCATTGTCGACTCGAATCAGGTCTGAGCAGAGGTTAAATCGGTTGGACCGTGAATCGTTTTAAAACCTATTGAGTCGATTGGATTGAAATTTATATATTTTTTAATATATAATACTTTATTTTTATAGACTTTTAGTAACTTATTTAATTGAAATTGGATAAGTGGACTGATTAATATAGTATATATTATAAAAAAAAAAAAAAAGTTTAATTAGGTTCGCTACCTTTTCAATAGAATATTAAGATATGTGAAATTTGAGTGGAGCATTAAAATATTTGAAATTCGACTTTCTACTTTTTTGCTTTGATTGGACTAAATCGAGTTGATAATTGCTAAATTAAATTCAAAGGTTTTTTATAATAGAAATCAAATAATTTATGAGTAATGGTCATTTTTCATATTTGATTATTTGTAAAAGTTATTCTGAAATATAAACCTTCCAAAAGAATTTAGAATAAAGAAAGAAAATTAGGAAAAAAAGAAAATTATTGTTTTTCTAAGTTGAAAATGGTTTGTAAAATTGAGGTGTGTCCAAGAGTAATTGGGCCTTGAAAGTATGATTTTGGATTTAATCCATTCAATTTATTAAAACCTAAAACCCAACCCAATCTAAGATAAAAAAAGGAAGCCGAACCCTAAAAACCCTAGTCAGGAATGGATATATTTTTGTTAGAATAGCATCAGCAGCAGCAGGCCTAAACGATCAACAAACCAAAGAAGAGAAACAAGATGGTTTCAGGGTCAGGGATCTGCGCAAGAGAGTGGTTGTGGATGCAAGGCATCACATGCTGGGAAGGTTGGCTTCCATTTTGGCCAAGGAGTTGTTGAATGGCCAAAAAGTAGTGGTTGTTCGATGCGAAGAGATTTGTATGTCGGGTGGTTTGGTGAGGCAGAAGATGAAGTACATGAGGTTTTTGAGGAAGCGTATGAATACTAAGCCTTCTCATGGTCCCATCCATTTTCGTGCTCCTGCTAAGATTCTCTGGCGTACCATTCGTGGGTAATTTCTCTTTTTAACTCCCTTTCTCTCTTTTGGGTTTCTTTAATGAAGAGTTTGTTGAAGGTTAGTTCTATTATTTGGTCATTGGATTTTTTTCATTGTAGGGTGTTGGATGAAATTTCTGTGTTCTCATTGTTGTTTGGTTCCTGGGAAAATATAGGAAAGAATTGAAAAAGAACTTATTGGTTTGCTTGAGAATATGATTGCTGAATTTAGTGAATACTATAAGCTACAAAGATCTATGAATCTTATGCTGCTGAAGAAGGATATTTTGCTTTAATATGTACGGTTCACAAAGTATAAACTCTGCTTTGCTTTGACTTGAATTATAGTGAACTTTAACTTTACTTTTGGTTATTGAATTTTTTTTTTGTTAAAGGATGATTCCCCACAAGACCAAGCGTGGAGCAGCTGCACTTGCTCGATTGAAGGCTTATGAGGGGATTCCAGCTCCTTATGATAAGACAAAGAGGATGGTTATTCCTGATGCTCTCAAGTCAGTTTCGAAGCCGTCGTTTACTTCTTTAACATAGTTTAGAATTTGATTGCTTCAATGGCTAGTTATGTTTAATGTTTTTGTTCCTCTTTTGGTTTTTAAATTAGGGTTTTGAGGCTTCAGAAAGGACACAAGTACTGCTTGTTGGGCAATCTCTCCTCTGAGGTCGGATGGAACCATTATGACACTATCAAGGTGAAGATTAGTTACCTTGTTCAAATACAACACGTCTTTCAATGCTTTTTGCTTAACTCTTACTTCAGAACTATTTATATATTCATGCATGTGTGTCTGCGTGTGTGCATATATATATATATTCATGTGTGTGCTTGCTTGTGCATATATATATATTCATTTATGATTGTTGTTCTTCATTACTTTCCTTATATGCAAGGCATTGTATATTGATGTTGGCTTGTTTTGTTTAAAATTTATCACTGCTTGAAGCTTATTTTTAGTGTGGTGCCAATAGAATAATTTACTTTTAGCGATTAGTAAAACTGGGACAAAGTTCTTTAAAAAATTCTTACATGTAAGGGAAATAGACATCATTTTTATGTTTTGTACTCTCAGCCTATGTTACTCAGGTTCTGGTACGAAATGTCTTATTCTAACATGCTTATCTGACAGGCAGGCATTGACCAACTTTTTCTAGGATATTTTTCTTATATTTTCATTATATTTTCACAGTCATATCCTCAAGTTCATGTCATTGTTTCCATAAATTTTATTTGCTTGGATGAATTAGGCTTGTTATTTGTTGTGATTTTGAACTGTTTTAAACTTTTTCGTAATCTATACAACTGTCTACACCCTGGGCCTTCGAGTTTATAACATCTTGTTACTCATGGCTGACCTATTCTTCTCTCCAGGAGCTAGAGAGGAAGAGGAAGGAAAGAGCTCAAGTGGCTTACGAGAGAAGAAAGCAACTTACTAAACTTAGGGTTAAAGCTGAGAAGGTTGCTGAGGAGAAGCTTGGTGCCCAGTTGGAAGTTATTGCTCCTATCAAATATTGATTCAAAGACGATTGAAACATTCCAGTTACGTTTCAGTGCGCTTCCATAATGTCTTTTTGAGTTGCTCATAATTTTATTCCCCTAATCGTTGGAGGTAGATGCTATGCTATATATGTTTTTATGCTATCTCGGTTTTTTTCCTTCTTTGCTTGAGAAACATTTCCCTTTTCTAGTTTCTGTTTTTTTATATTTAACGTTTTCTGGATTTGATCATGATTTGCTGAACTAAGAGTCCAATAGTTTACCATTTGAGCAAACGACTATTAGCCTTTCACTATTATGCGGACACCCTTTTCGGGTTGGTCATTTTGGCATCCGATTTTAACTGCATGATATAATGTGTTGTTTGCCGTTATACCGTTAATGTCTTACCAAACGGCTATCCTATTCATTGGTTTCCCCTTTTTGCATCCGGTCACAGCAGCATATTAGTGTCCGGTATGGATGACGTTACATGCATGTTAGGTTATTGTCAGCCATAGAGCAGTCTTTAGTTATTTAAAAGGTGGGAATTATGCCATCAAATAATCAGTACATAATTGTAGATGTGCTTGATGAGTTTTGCCAAAGTCTTAATGGTGATCGAAGTGTTGAATCTCATTAGAGTCAATGTGCTCAGAAAATTAACAACTCTAATGGAGTTCATCTGAAATTTTCTTTAGCATGGTTATAGGTTTTTAAAATTTACTTTTAGTACTTACAATATCTGTTTTGTCTTATGAAAAAAATAAAAAAATTAAGAGTATGAAAGCAGGTTTATATTTCGTTTAAAGAATTATGATTCTTTTAATTTGTTAAAAGAAACTCAATTATACGAGATCAGCAAAAATTAAACTCAACTAAAATAGACAGATTTTATGAATTACAATTCATGTATTGTATTGTAAATTGAATTAAAATTCATGTATAAATTTAGTATTTATTCTTTTATCGTAAAACTTATATGTATATGTGAATAATACATCGAAGAACTAAATTCTGAAGTAATAAATTAAAACATGGGAATACCAATAAAAGAGAATTAAGAGCTGACAAATTTTCTTTTTCGAAATTTTAAGTACAATTTAATACATAATTAAGTAATAGTATGAGTGGTTGAGACCATACCTGCTGTAGAGTAAAACGTAAGGAAGAGTGGAACCCCAAACATTTGATATCAGTGGGAGTTGGCATCAGTCATTAGCTAATACCTAAGGGAATGGGTGTTGCTTCCACAAGCTGATGCGTGAGATTAGAACCAAATATAAGCCATATGCACTTACTATATTTTGTAACCCTAATTATAGGTTTTGTAAATTAAAAGGAAATTAGGAAATGTGTTTGTAACCCTAATTCAGGATAAATTGTGAGAGATAAACAACTAGGATTATGGTGACCTAACCTAACCTAACCTCATAGGAGCATGTAAGCTCAAGGATGGTGGAAGAGTCAAAAGGATTGATAGAATTGTTGGGTTGAAAAAGTTAAAAAGACATTTATGATATAAGGAATCACGTGTCCTTCGTTGAAATGATAAAAGAAGAAGAAGATATGCAATCAATGACAATTGTCAAGAAAATAAAAATGTTGTATAATTTGAAATTGTCAAAATTTAATTTGTGCATAAAGAAAAGAATACAGTCGCCAACTCGCTCGCAAGATCGTGTTTTTCAAATGATGCTAATTTAGTCGTAATTATTTTTCTTTCATTTTATGTGAAGAAATTGCTCCTAGATGATGAAGTAGGTGATGCAAATGTAAGACATTTATGAGATATGGCATTGTGATGCCTTCTTTATTTATCCAAAAAAAAATTAAGACCTTGGTTATATTAGTTGAGGAATTTGAGAGAAATGTTAATTATAGTAGGTGAAATTATTCACATCTTCATCCCTAAATCCAACTTTTTTTTAAAATGAAAAATAAATTTGAATCCCATGTATAGGAATGGTAATTTTAGATTGAAAACGTCATATAATATGATTATGTAAAAAAATATATAAAATGAATTATTATAATACTTTAAATTTGATTTTTTTTAAACAATACTTTTTTTTATACAAAGTTTAGAATTATCCATAATTCTTCCCAATCTTTAAATAGGAGGATAATGCATTTCGTCGTACTCAAACAACAATGTCGATGCTAATTAAAATAAGATTCAGTTGACTAAAAAAATAATACTTTAAATTCAACTTTGACGTGAAAAAATAACATTAAGGAAAGATGAACATAGGAATGTGTCAAAATTTGTATAAAATAAATTATTCATGTATCAAAATTATATAAACTAGATTTCCCAACACTTGCAAATGCATGCGGGTGTCTTTTAATGAAGAAATTTAAGCTCAAACTTAAGAAGAAAATATAAAGAAAAAACAAGAATTGATTGGAGATAGCAATCCCTATAGACGATGATGATGAAGGGAGAATTGAAAGCAAATTAAAGAAAAAAAAAAAAAAAAAGGGAGACTGGAAAGGAAACTATTAGAAAGAAAATAAAAAAAAATTCAAATCCAGACAACAAATCTTAAAAAATAAGAAGAAGAAGAAAGAATGGGAAGGAAACCACTAGAAAAAAAATTATAACCGAGACAACATTACCTATAAAAAAAATTAAGAGTTGATTGAAATGAGGGAGAACCGAAAGGAAAGTAAAAGAGAAAAATTAAGGGTTAATTGAAATGAAAGAATTAGGGAAGAATTAAAAGGAAACTAAATCATATACATAGTCATCACTGATACTTTCCCATAAACAGGTAATTGACTTTCAAGTTTCCCTCCAAACTATTTGACAGTTTCTCCTTTAAAAACTTTTCTAATTTCATTTCTAAAACCCCATCATTTTTTTTCTCACCATCTTCCACTTCTTCTCCACCTTTTTTTTTTTACACAAGTTTGATCTTCACAAGATGACACTGAGTTACTTCTTCTTTTACAGTTTTGCCATTGCTTTTTTACTGTGTTTTGAACCCAGACCAGCAGAAGCACAATGCAAAACATTGTTTGTGGATAAAAAAGGGCGTGGTAATTTTTCCAGTATTCAATCAGCTATAAACTCCATTTCATCAAATAATCAGTACTGGTTTTGCATCTCTGTTAGTGCTGGTACTTACAGGTAATCATAATTGCTTATATTTTCATTTATTGATTAATTTTTCTGTTTATTTATATACAAATATTATATATATATATATATATATATAGGGAGAAGGTGAACATTCCATATGACAAGCCATATATAATTCTCAAAGGAGCTGGAAAAAGAAATACTATGGTGGTTTGGAATGAGCCAAATCTAGTATCTCCAACTTTCTCATCTTCTGCTGATAATATTGTTGTCCAATCCATTAGTTTTGTGGTACGAATTTCATCATTTTTTCTATTTTTTTTTTTATAGAATATAGAAAAAAAATACTTATTTTTCTCTTCTTGTTGTTTTGTATATGAATATGAAGAATTCATACAACAGTCCAAATAGTAAAAACCCTAGGGTGCCTGCAGTTGCTGCAATGATTAGTGGAGACAAATGTGTGTTCCACAAATGTGGATTCTCAAGTGTTCAAGATACTTTGTGGGATGCTGGTGGTCGCCATTACTTCAAGAATTGTGCCATTGAAGGAGCTGTCGATTTCATCTTTGGTAATGCCCAGTCTCTCTATGAGGTAATCCATGCAAACTTACAACTCTATACCATGCAAAGTCGAAGGAAATGAAATGATTATCGCAATGTGATAAGGGCATGATAATTTGTTACTATTTTGTAGGGTTGCTCGATACGTTTTCTTGGAGAAATGTTGGAGCCAGGGATAATAGGTTTCATCACAGCACAAGGAAGAGAGAACCCAAATGATGCAAACGGATTTGTGTTCAAGAACTGCAATATCTACGGCAAAGGCACAACCTATCTGGGCAGGCCATGGAGAGGATTTTCAAGGGTCTTGTTCTACAATTGCCAATTTTCAAACATTATCCATCCTAGTGGTTGGGATTCTTGGAATTACGTTGGCAAAGAGTAAGTTTCGATCCATTTTTATGAGCTAGATCATGACATTGGAGTTTGAATCTTAATATGTTGCTGAAATGGTGTGTAGGCAAAGCATAACATATGTAGAACAAGGAAACAATGGACCTGGAGCAGATACTTCAAAGAGGGTGAAGTGGGAGAAGAAGCTGGATGGTGGAACTATGTCTAAGTTTACAAGCATGTCTTACATTGACAGTGAAGGCTGGTTACAAACCATGCCTACCAAGTATTTTTAGTCTTTGTTTCTCATCCGAAGCTCCTTTTGGTAGCTTTCTGTAATATCAAATCTATTCTACAACTTTTATCCTTTCTTGTCTATTTCTTTTTTAGTCCTTCCTGCTGTTCTTATTTAAAAATTATAGTCAAGTTGATGTCTTCACTAAAAGAATTATGTGGTTTTAGTAGCTCTAGTGTGACATAAAATGTGTTTTTTTTTTTTTGAAACTTTTCGATATTC